>CM034531.1:15364199-15677814 GCA_020002185.1 Paraescarpia echinospica
TTTCGGGTGCTTTTTGAACGTTTCATTGCAAGACAAGCGACTTGACGAGGAAAAAAGCTGCGCCGTGTTTATGGTGCGCGTCCTGCGGTTAAGCGAACGAGACAGATAGTATTACCATCTTTGTCGAAGGGTGTACTTTTTAGACAGTTAGTGAGTAACTCTCGTCATCGGTTGAAAGCCGGTCCAGGTTCAACGAGATTGGAAGTCTACGCTGTGGAATATTAGCTCTTTGAACATCGCATAGAGGTAGGTACCTGACGATCGTGTTGCGACATGCATGCATTCCTTTGTAGACGGCTCACGAATAGCTTCTAATTAAGGGATTATGTCAAGATGTCGGTGTACAGCATTATAAGACATACATTTAGTATAATCTCAGACTTACGAACGTTGAATAATGCTAATAATTAACATCTACCTTTGAAAGTGTACTTCTTTATGTAATTGATGTATGTACGACGCTAACCGCTGCAAACACCCCTTATCATAACTGATTCCGTTTAGTATCGTAGGCCCTAGTTGGAGTGCAATGTTAGAGATCGTCCGTAAGAAATAAAAAAAAATATTTACAAGTATTTCCTTAGATGACCTAAGGAAATATGCCTGTGTCGTTTTAGTAGGTAAGCGTATTAAAAAAAATCATATTTCTGAACACGGTAGCCGATTTTATGCATGTAAGCCACATTCTTGAAACGTCTGCGTCGTAAAGAAGAGGTCGGGTAAATATAGAACGGTATAGGTACTCAACGAGCAGACAGCTCGCACGCCATCCCGTGAAGAACTCGACGTCATAGTACAGGTGGCAAGGAGCTCTTTGTTACACTCGTCGTCTGACAAGTTACAACAAAAACGTAGTTTTCGGCGAAGAAATTTGAATAACCTCTGTGGCGTGATTGTCGTGGCTTAGTGCGACCCACCAATCAACGAGGCTTCACATGAAACGAGAATATGGCTGCATTCTTAATGAATTTCACGCATTATCTATACTGATTGTGTCGGTATGCAGTGTGTTGTCAGCGGTGTAAATGTGTTTAGAATGCAAATTAAGAGATATCTATTGTGGACGGGCCACCTGAACAATTGTTGGGCTTTCCTGTCCTCTTGTTAGATGGAGATCGTTGTGGTGGATGGCAGTTTTGTTAAATATCGCTACACTGGGCTATGTTGCTACGCCGCATACAGTGCGTGGCACACCGTACAGCCCATTATCAACATAACGATATCGAGCGAACGTCATATCTATCAAAACTGGTTGTGTCATTTTGTTAAATATCGCTACACTGGGCTATGTTGCTACGCCGCATACAGTGCGTGGCACACCGTACAGTCCATTATCAACATAACGATATCGAGCGAACGTCATCTCTCTCAAAACTGGTTGTGTAATTTTGTTAAATATCTCTACACTGGGCTATGTTGCTACGCCGCATACAGTGCGTGGCACACCGTACAGCCCATTATCAACATAACGATATCGAGCGAACGTCATCTCTCTCAAAACTGGTTGTGTAATTTTGTTAAATATCGCTACACTGGGCTATGTTGCTACGCCGCATACAGTGCGTGGCACACCGTACAGTCCATTATCAACATAACGATATCGAGCGAACGTCATCTCTCTCAAAACTGGTTGTGTAATTTTGTTAAATATCGCTACACTGGGCTATGTTGCTACGCCGCATGCAGTGCGTGGCACACCGTACAGTCCATTATCAACATAACAATATCGAGCGAACGTCATTTCTCTCAAAACTGGTTGTGTAATTTTGTTAAATATCGCTACACTGGGCTATGTTGCTACGCCGCATACAGTGCGTGACACACCGTACAGTCCATTATCAACATAACAATATCGAGCGAACGTCATCTCTCTCAAAACTGGTTGTGTCATTTTGTTAAATATCGCTACACTGGGCTATGTTGCTACGCCGCATACAGTGCGTGGCACACTGTACAGCCCATTATCAACATAACGATATCGAGCGAACGTCATATCTCTCAAAACTGGTTGTGTCATTTTGTAAAGCGTCACAAATTAAGAAATTGTAGGCACACGAAAATTGACAATGGATCGGTGGAGACATTGGTAGGCATACATTTAGAAAAAAACATTTCTAAGAGATAATTTGTTAGGCTTGGGGGTTCATCCCCACCATATGTGAGGATGGGGCTGCAGATAGGATTAGCCCCCAATATTTAGGGAAGGATTGTGCATTTTCTGGTGTGTTGGTGGGGGTTGAAGATAAGATAATCATCCACCAATGGTTGTTGGTGCTTTTAATGGCGAACCTCAATGGGGGTGCAGATCGAAGTGGTCAGATAGCATAAAGGGCTCAAAAATTGTGAACGTCAGGGATAAACTGCTCAACAGCAAAAAAACACGTCTTCCGATGCCGAGCCAGCGGAGAAAATTGAAGTTACTCGAAACATGATTTTATATTTTGGAATCCTAGATACTTTCGCTAGTCGTGATTTGTGGCAGTAAAAAGCTTGCAGACACCCACGTCCCATATACTACCAAAGGGCAATCCCAGCAATTGTTAAGTCATAAAGATTGGTTACTTCCCGAAGACTACACGTAACATCAGCCGTGATTGGGCCAAACCCAAACCGGCATAATGTGAATGGCGTCACGATGATTGGACAAGGGGCTCAACCTACTTCCACGTTTCGACAAGGCGATATGCCAAGGGGTAATGGCCTGCGAGGTAATGACACTGATGTCATCAGCAGCGCTGGGGGTCGTGCGTGTTGTTGTTGCTGTTGATTATGATGATGGTGGTACTGCTGATGATGATGAACATCATGTGATGATTATAATTATGATGATGACGTAATACGTATCTCAGCCGCGGTTAATCAGTATCACAACTAAGTGGTATTACTCCCTCTTTGAGGGGCCCGCATTTGTGCTATATATAGAATCGTGAACGATTACAACAGTGACACGTTCAGTAAACCAAAGACAATGGTTGTGCATTCCGTTTAGAAAGAATGTGATATATGATATCGTTCCCGAGGTGGCTCATTTTTTGTGATTGTTGTTACCCTGTTCTGGTAATTCCGTGAAAGTATGTTGCAGTACAATGCTATGTCCATGCTACAGCTTCATGGCGCAGTTCACGAGAGTTTTTCGAAGTTACCCTTAGCGGTAACGCGTACGCCACAGCTGTTAAGCGGTAAATTGTGTTCACAATCATTACTGCCGAGTATGTGAGCGCCGCCTGTATAGTTGTCGAGTTCGAATCAATCATGTCTACATAGCACCGTTCTCTCTCCCCCTTCTCTCTCTCTCTCTCTCTCTCTCTCTCTCTCTCTCTCTCTCTCTCTCTCTCTCTCTCTCTCACACACACACACACACACTCTCTCTCTCTCTCCCTCCTTCTCCCCCTCTGTTTGTTTGTCTGTCTGTATGTCTGTCTGTCTGTCTGTCTGTCTGTCTGTCTGTCTGTCTCTCTCTCTCTCTCTCTCTCTCTCTCTCTCTCTCTCTCTCTCTCTCTCTCTCTCTCACACTCTCTCTCTCTCTCTCTCTCTCTCTCTCTCTCTCTCTCTCACACACACACTCTCTCCTCTCCCTCTTTCCCTTTAGCTATCTCTCCCCCCTCTCTTCCTCACTCCATCCATCCCTCATTCTTTCGCTCTCTCTCCCCTCCCTCCCCTCTGTCCCTCCTCCCCTCTCTGTCGCCCAGCCTCAATACTTCTGCCCCCATCCTCACTACCTGTTTTTCTCGGTCTTGATCAGAAAAGAAAGTATAGTGGTATCAATATGTGTTCAGTACCATTAACTATTCCAATAAAACGCGATTCCCCTCAATGTCCTCGTTGCTAACACGATACAATGAGTTCCTGTCCATCTTATACGACCATGCAACATCGTTCATGTTACGATGACAGGCATAACATAGTTGGTAGACACGCACACCTGAATAACTCGGCTAGGTATTTATTGGTCATGGGACCGGCTTGATTTTGGAAGCCCTTCCCTTACACATATGATATTTCAGCATTTTGATACGTAGATGGTGACCTTATTTAAACATCTTGATATGAAGATAACATTACAAAACACATTCCTCATACATCTGACTTCCGGAGCTCCCGAAACAAGAACGTACACAATTTGAATGTTGAATGTTACTGCTATGTCGCAGTAACTATTCGAAAAGGCTATCACGTGATATATGAACTTTACATAAATGTCAACTGACGATGCACGTAAATAACATGGACTGCGAAGCGGTGTACGTCATAGATCTTGTATCTACCTAGCAACGGGAGGCTAAAAATCTTACGTGAGCCTGGTCGCGGTGGAGGCGAACTGGCCGGGGCTGCGTCACGTAACTCCTCCCGTTTCACGGAGTGTGGTGGTACACAGGTAGCATGGGCGTACGTCGAAGTTTCGAATTGGAATATATATTTCCTGTAGCGCCAGAACGCACCTGTCGGCTTTAGTCTCCAACGCCCGAAATCCGTCGTTGTCAAGATTTCTCGACACACCCTTCAGCCACTCCCCACTACTCACCGGGACACCAAACGCTTAACCGAGAGAAGAGGACGGTCGTATCATACAGGCCGTGATCATCACAGGATGTGACCATCCTAGGCCATGATCACTCGTGTGACACTTAGGCCGAGCCCGTTCATGTTACATTAGGTCTTGTTCGTGTCACACCTGGGCCGTGTCTATTTGCGTTACACCTAGGCCGTGACCATTCGTGTCACGCCTGCCCCGTGACCGTTCGAGTATCATGTTCGTGTCACACCTAAGCCGTGACCATTCGTGTCACACACAGGCCTGTTCGTGTTATACTTTGGCCTGTTTGTGTCACACCTTGGCTTGTTCTTGTCACGCCTTGGCCGAAGTCCATTCCTGTCACACCTAGTTGGTGCCCATTCGTGTCAAACTTAGGCCGTGTCCGTTCATGTCACACCTAGGCCGTGCCAATTCGTGTCATACCTAGGCAGTGTCCATTCATGTAACATATAGGCCATGTTCATTCGTGTCACACCTTGGCCATGCTAATTCGTGTCATACCCAGGCCGTGTCCATTCGTGTCACACCTAGACCGTTCCATTCATGTCACACCTAGGCCGTGTCCGTTCGTGTCACACCTAGGCCGTGTCAATTGTGTCACACCTAGGCCGTGTCCATTCGTGCCATAACTACGTCGTGTTCATTCGTGTCACACCTAGGCCGTGTCCATTCATGTCACACATAGGCCGTGTCCATTCGTGTCACATCTAAGCCTTGTCCATTCGTGTCACACCTAGGCCGTGTCCATTCGTGTCACACCTAGGATGTGTCCATTCGTGTCACACCTAGGCCGTGTCCATCCGTGTCACATCTTGGCAGTGTCCATTCGTGTCACACCTAGGTCGTGCCAATTCGTGCCACACCTAGGCCGAGCCCATTCGTGTCACATTCGTGTGACTGTCATACCTAGTCCTGATCGTGTCACACCTTGTATCACACCGTCTGTGTCACTTCTGTCGTCGGTCCAGCGACACAGATATTGACTCAGACGGGGGCCATAAAAACGGATTTTATTGACGCCATTACTGCGGCGCGGCGAGTTGGTTGCAGCGGTTCAGTCGAAATCTTCCCGCGGCAGCCCCGCAGGCCACCTCCATCGGGCCTACTCGCTGCCAAACACCATTGCCAACGTAGCCGGCATGACGGCGTGGAACAGAAGTAAGACGGGGGGCAACATACCCGCTCGTAAGTAGGCCTAAGTTACCGTTTCCCAATGTGCAATTGGTGTATGGATGATCATCGTCCTCTCGGGAAATATATATTGTGTTTACATTGTAGACGCCCAGCGTTGTTTGCCCAGTAAACTTGTGTTATGTGTGTACCAGTCGTGATTAGTAGTGGCGAATCTGAAGTGCGTTTCATCAGACACACATGTACACGTACGCCTTATAGCTTGCTCGCACGCATAACGGTATGTGTATGGCTAAATGTGACACGTGGGATGTTCGGGGAGAGGGTTAGTGGAACATGTCTGACAATGTTCAATGTGGAGCGCGGTGATGTAGTGGCTAGAGCGGCGGACTCTCAATCAAGAGATTCCGTGTCCAAATCCTCTTCCTGCCGTTTCGAATCTTGGGCAAGTTCGTTTACTCTACGTTGCCCCAATTTACACAGCGGTCAGAATGAGTACGTAGCTACAGACAGTGCATGGCGGATATTTGTGTACGAACAGTATTCGCACATTAATTGAAGCATGTGCAATGCTTCCCAGAGAAGTTGAAATGGTGTATGGTTGAACCTGTTTGTTAAGGAGTAAAGTTAAACCACTTTGAACAGTGCGTAGGACTGGATAAATAGCGCTAGTTAAAACCGTTTACCTTTTCAACACTCAGGACACCCAATGGGCCTATTTCAAGCGCGACCTACTTCAGAAGTGACGATGCTCCTTCCGTTCACACATACATGCCATCAGCGATACACATATCATGCACCTACATTCTTCACCTTGTTTGTTTGTTGCAAATAAGCAAGCAATGATTTCGCAAGCAGCCAAGTTGGACCAGTTCCTTCCGAGGAGTACAATCACATTGACTGTATTCTTGAGAAGAAATGTATTGTAGGGATATCCTTGTCTGCAAGCGAATTGACTGGAGTCCGACAAACGTTTCAAAACGACGATAACACGGTAACTAAAACGGCAGTGGTTAAACGATGGCGCAGAGACTACATTATTGCCTGTCATGTCCAGACATGTTGAACAATCGAGAAATGTTGAGTAAGTAATATAAACAACATATCTTTTTTATAGTTTGACAATTAAAATGCTTTTGAAAGGGCTTTAACGCTTAACTAAATTGAAAAAATATATCATGTTAGTTCTCTTCTATATGCCAACATCTGTGTACGAAAACAACATACACACTAGCAATGATATTAACTGTACTATTAAAACGGAAAGCGTTACACCAAGGACAATCCTGACTGCAAAATAAAATGACCACGTTAAATGGTCTCAAAGGCGGATAGTCTACCACGATTTGTCTCGGTAACTGCGTTTGTCTTCCCCACAGTTCACTTGCCACTCTTCGTATCTTTGTTACTGCCGAGACTCTGAAACACGGTCATTTAAACTACTTATTACTAGTCTGCGATAAACTGATTTCATACAGTGCATTCCGAAAACGACCCTGCACTCTGTATACTCCTACAGCGATCCACCAACCGCCTGGTCATACCTGGACCGGAAGCATAAATAAACTCCGAATTGTAACAGATGCGACGAGAATATTCTCTCTGCCATGCAAGCAACAATAGATGGGCTCGTGTAGCTAATGAATGGTTGGTCGACTCCGCCACTGTCATTAATCAGCCAGGTTGTCCACAATAAAACTCGCAATTGTCAACTTCCACGGTCGATCGAAATGAAGAGCAGCACAATTGGATATTCACACGACTTCAGTGGCCCAACATAGATCAAAGGTAGTTGACAGGACATAAACGCTCTCAACTTGCTCCTTTGCGTCGTCATCGTCATGCCTGCTGGCACATCGGTCAGAAATAGGCACCCCCTTCTTCCGGACTGCAACTCCTTTTGCTGCCTGGCCCCAGATTAGGTGCCTATGTTTGAGTTCTCCCTGTACATTTTTTTCTCCAGGGTTTTTGGGCCGTCTTCGTTTTCTTTTACCTTAAAGCGTTCTTCTTATTATTATTATCTTAGTGCTATCTATATTGTGTTGTCATCCTCTTCACTCGTGACATGATTGGCAATATCTTAATCTTCGTATGACGAGTATGTCGTTCGCTGTCAACGCGTTGGAGAAATTGTGCGACGTCACTGAGAGAGTTTTAACAATAGATAACCAGATTGTTATCTAAAGCAAAAACAGGTTGCAAGTGAACTTGGAGCCACGGGTTTATCGAGTGTCCAACTATTGTACAACTACGGGTACGCGTAATAATAAAAAAAGTTTTATTGGTTTAACATAATCATTCATACAGCTAGCATTTACACAGTCATTCAGTACACTTCGCATGTCCCATGATCTAACTACGAAAGAAATTATGTTGATGACTTTTAAAAAAAATTGCACCATTATTAAACCAACTGCACGTGTTACTCAAACTGTTCACGGTCTGCAAATTTGAACAGCAAAGAACTTTTCTTATATACTGCTTATCAGTTCTTGAATCAATTGCATGTTGAATAAGTCTGATGGAGCAACGTAAGATTGAATTTATTAATCATGTGATTGTTTGTTCGTCTATATAAACTCAGTCCTGACATGTGTGTCCCAATCCAATTATGTACACAGTTAGGCACTCACTAATCTGATAGGTGGGGGGGTCCATATTTCGCTATGATATTTGGACCTGTGGGTCCAAATATACAGATCTCCACCTATGAGATAAGTGAGAGCCCAGCGTTTGTACCCCCTTTTAAAAACTATAACATATTTGGATTTGGACCCACGGGTCCAAATATCATAGTGAAATGTGGACCCCCCACCTACCTATGAGATTAGAGAGTTCCCAACAGTTGTATCTCCTTTTTAAAAAGTTTTATGCATTTGGATATGGACCCACGGATCCAAATATCATAGCAAAATATGAACCCCCATCTATGAGATTTGTGAGTGGCCAAAAATGTACCCTTTTTAAAACGTTTAACATATTTGGACCCACGGGTCCAAACATCACAGCAAAATTTGGACCACCCACCTATGAGATTAGTAAATGGCCAAATGTGCATGGGGTCCCCTTTTATAAAGTATGACGTATTTGCATTTGGACCCACGGATCCAAATATCATAGCAAAATATGGACCTATGAGATTAGTGACTGCCTAAATGTGTACCTGCTTAAAAAAAAAGTTTAATATATAATTCATTACACTCACACGCATATATACACACTATATGTGGAGTAATTCTTGTGATTACTGTTTTAAAGGAGTACAAATATCATGGGGGTCCATGTTTCGCTATGATATTTGGACCCCCGGGTCCAGATATCATATTAAATTTGGACCCGCGTCCATTTGTCATTTCATTTTGACCTAGTATCCAAATACCTAATACTGAATGTAGTTTAGCTGCTTAGTAACTTCCAATATGCAATTTGTTCCAAAAGTTGTATATACGGGTCCATTTTTCATGCTATGATATTTTGACCCCCTCCCCCGAAATCCGAATGCTTCATGTTGTTGACATCACAAGTTGGTTCTACAAGTGTGTATATTCCACTGTCATTGTAAGTCACTGAATATTAAGAACAAAACAAGAAATGTATAATTGTATGTGGAGAATGTTATACAATTTTTTTTATGTGACCTTACATAGGAAGTAACGTGCCTTAGACTCCTGAATACATAGGCACACACCTGCTATAAACTAGTAATAACGCATCACACACATAAATAAGGAACACGTACAATGATTAGTACATTTAAGGGGGGGTCCAAATAGCATAGGGCGGGTCCATATTTCGATATGCTATTTGGACCCGCGTGTCCAAGTATCATCCGGGTTCAATTCTCATCTGACACCGGGAACAATCGGAGACCAGGAACTATCCGAAACCGGGAACGATCTGAGATCAGGAACAATCAGAGACCGGGGACAATATGAAACTGACAATCTGAGACCGCGGACGATCTAAAACCGTAGACGATCTGAAACTGTGGACAACTTGAGACCCGGGGACAATTTGAAACCGGGGACACTCTGAGACCGGGGACAATATGAGACCGGGGACAATCTGAAACCGGGAACAATATGATATTGTGGAGTAATTACAAAACAAACGCGCGCGCGTGTGTGTGAGCGTGTGCACGTATCTGAGTACTGCAGATACTTTCCAACAATACGCTTACGACAGGCACTATGTCCCGACAACCGAGGGCAGTTTTTTGCTTTCACTGCCGGAACCCAATCTCCCAGAGAATGTGACATGTTGTACGCTTTGCTGGCGGCTATATACACGCTTTGGAATCTTGGTTACACACGTTATCCCAAGGCAGCAGCTGATAGGGCAACCGTGTCAAATCTTAATGCTAACCCGAAACGTTATGATATTCCTAATTATGTTACGAGCGCCACCGGCCTTTACAGTTCACCCCCATGCGTGGTGTCTCACTGCATGTGATAAGTTGCGACGTGGTTGTGTGATTGGCCGCATGCCTACGCACGATAGGGGACCTACACGTTTCGCTGTGCGGTTCACGCAGTGGCGGGTCATTTACTTGGCAGCCCCAAACAAAGGGGGCTGATTTGTACGGCGGGTGACACATGCTCCCTCCACACAGGGGCGTGTCTTAGCGATTTACGTCTGAAAGGAGCCGACGTTTTCGGAACGCACCCATATTCTGTGTCTTTAAACAGGATTACGGTGACGTGATTTTGGAATTAGGATCGCGTAGATGCCTCATATTGGAAGTAGACGCTGCGAATAACAGTCACATACTCGTTATCAGAGTGATCGAGCGCTGTGTTGGATTTAACCCACAGACCGTCTACGGTAACGTAGAGGGTAACGGTGACCCATTCCAACAGCCGGGTTGGTAACCACAGACCCAGCCAACGGGGAGACATCCATCTGCCGTCATGTTTCAGGGTAAGGACCGATACGACACTAGAATGTAGACTGTACAAATGCAGACTGAGAGAACATATATCATGCTATATGTTATGCCAATGTGTCGTTTTGTTGTTATTAAACTTATCAACATCGATATGAAGTACAGATTGTGTAAACAACTGACCGGAAGTTCAGGATGAGTCAATTGCTATCGGCCCAATCTAAACCGGAAGTTCATGGTGTGTCAACTATGGAATAACCAATATAAAACGAACAGTAAAGAAACAACCTAGTTGATACCGAGGTTGTCTGTTTATACTTATTATTGGTCTAATGTTCGTAATACGAGAATGTTGAAGGATACTGCCCATTAAATTGCATTCGTATTGTATAGACACCCTGTTCTGTTCTGCAGACAAAACAGGGTTTACGATTCTTTTTTCCAGAAGTATGATGAAAGAACACACATTGACACATGCATATTTTCATAATATTCAAACGATCATATAGACCTACTTTGGGTGAGGATGCTCAAGACAATGCGGTAGTCTAAATGCGGTAGTCGTCTCCTCGTTCTGCCCGGGGCTCTGTTTGTTAACGTTGCGCGCTAATACAGCTGTTGACATATTGGATTAGGAGACCATATATCAACGTACCTTATTGACACGGGTAACATAGCGCCGGTGCACTTTATTGCGACTTCGCATTCACTGGAGACGTGAATGTTGACGAGTCAACTCAGTTGTGTATATACGTGCATTGACCATGTTTAGATAGCTCGACCGTTGTGTGTGTTTGTCTTACCGCCAACATAGAAATCATAAGAAAACGTAATTATTTGTGCACTACGTTTAGACTACTTAACGGTGCATACGAAAAGTTTTGTTTAACTTAAAACAATGATAACAGTCTAGTTTTATATTTAAGGTACCGCGCATGTGTCCCAATAAAACACATTTTTATATCCCAATTAGAGCGGTTGGAACGCGATCTCTAACCGACATCTGATATATATTTGAACATTCTCTTGAAGAATGATTTGTGCATGTTTAATGTCAGATAATAACTATGCTTGCGTAGGAGGCGTACTTATAAAACTGTCAAGGTTCCAGACGAGCAGCTTATCGCAGACTCTGCGACGATATCATGTTACCGCAGCAGAGACCACTTAAAATATGTGTTTACACGGGGTGACAACAAAGATAATTTATCCCTAGATATAATCCCGATGGTGACGTGGTCACCGCGACGGGCGATTTTTACATAATTACAAAAGGTCAAGGTCAAATCTCCACCGCAACGTGCGCGTTCACACGAGGTGAGAACGTTGCTCGAGGTGTAATAAAATAAATTACAACAGTATGATCTCGTTCTGTTCTATTGCAAGCGATTGCTCATCGTCCGCGATGCTAAGCCCCGTATAGGACGGCAGCAGCTCGTGCGTATTGGCAGTGACAAATCTTCACCAATACCTGTGCCGTTTGGCGTGCCGCAAGGCTCTGTGCTTGGGCCGTTGCTTTTTACGGCATATATCTCACCGCTCGGCGACATCATCAAGAAATTCAGGGTGGACTATCATTTTTATGCAGACGACACGCAACTTTACGTCTCGTTTTGTCCCGGCGGAGATGACCAAGTGAATTCAATAGACAATCTGTGTAATTGCCTTGAGCATATAGGGGAATGGTTGCGGTCCAATTCACTGAAGCTAAACGACCAGAAGACGGATGTCGTGGTATTCGGCACCAAGCACAAGTTGCCACTGATGAAGGATATCCGCATAATCATCGGTGATGCAACTCTGAGTGCATCATCTAATGTTCGTAACCTTGGCGTCATATTCGACTGATCTCTTGGCATGGCGAACCATGTCTGTGCCATCTGCCGAACAGCCTACATGCACCTACACAACATTAGCCGTATCAGACGTTACCTTACCTTAGATGCGGCGAAATCATTAGTCCACGCCTTCGTCATGTCCAGACTGGATTATGGGAATGCGCTGCTTGCTGGACTACCACTTGAACATTTGAATAAACTCCAACGCATTCAAAACATGGCAGCAAGAATCATTACTCTTACACCTCGCCGAGATCACATTACCCCAATCCTGAAAGAACTGCACTGGCTACCTGTGAAATGTCGAATCGAATTCAAGATTCTTATGCATGTGTATCGATGTCTGAACGGCACCGGACCATTGTACCTGGAGAACATGCTGAAGAGACAGTGCTCTGCAGGGCGCACACGTTCGTCCCAACAATATCTGCTGCACGTGCCGCGAACGAAGCTTGTTAGTTTTGGTGATCGTGCATTCGAAGTGATAGGACCTCGATTATGGAATCTGCTGCCGTTTCACATACAATGTAGTGGAAACCTAACACTGTTCAAACGGACTCTGAAAACGCACATGTTCAAAGCGGAATACTGTTGACATTTTACTTTCTTTGACATTTTACTCCTAAACTTATATTTTATTTATCTACCCATGATTGCATATATGTAAATATTATATCTATTATTTATTATATATATACATAAAGTATCTTATATATCTGAATAATGTTTAAATAACAGCTTTATATATATATATATATATATTTATTTATTTATTTTTAGTGAATTAAATAAAATTGTTCTGTTTTTATAATTATTATATCAAATTTGTATTTTATATCTATTGTGCACATACCTTTGCTAAATTTTAATGTTTATGATATTAGCTTCTTGTACAGCGCTCTGAGCATTTTATTGGAAATTGCGCTCTATAAAAAAAAATATTATTATTATTATTATATACATTGACGTTTCTCCCCGACTCGATCCGACCTGTCGGTATTAGTATAGTCGGGTTGACTCGGTGTCAGTTGGCTAGTGCATCCATATGTCCGATTGGAATCGGGGCAGGTCGGTGACAGCCTGACGTAGTCGAAAGTGTTCAAGCAATGTCGGCCGTAACTTTGATCCTTCTTCACCGCTGTGATTGTGGCGTCACGTTAGCTTCGCGACATTTTCAAAGTCGGCGTGCGAAAATGTTGCAGCTTGTTAGGTCAGTCGCCCTCGATCGAGTCTGACTCAGTCTGTGTCAGACTGTCAGTCGTTGTAGTGTATAGGACCTACACTACTGTCGGGGTGAGTCGGGCGTACAGACTAATTGAGCCAGTCTGGGTCAGTCGGGTCGGATCGGGCGAAAAATGCCAGTATATCCCGGTTTTTATATCGCGGCGACGTGCCTACAGTTTACAAAGAACGATCAGGCCTTAATCTGGTTGTAGGAGCGACAGAATCTCATCACAGCGACGGTATCGTGTCGTGTAAACAAACGCATTGTTGAATTTCGTTCGACAGTCGTATTATCCGTGTAATTAACAAATGTACGATATTATCGTTTCTTTGATTATCTTCTGGTAGGAGGTGTTTCCAAAACTAGTAGGAAGTGTTGTTGAAGTAGTGGTTGTGTTTACTTTTAGTGATGAACCGATGTAGACGCAAGCCGTGTTGTAGGATTGAAATGCTAAATTAATTTGCTTTGTCCCATACATGGATCTCTCTTCTTACTTGACATCAAGACAACGCCGCCTCATCCAAATCGTCGTCATCATATATATCATCATCCTCATCATCATTACCAATATCCTTTTCCTCGTCATCATCATCGACACCCTCCTCCATGTCGTCATCATCAACGACGACGACCATATCACTGGTTACACTTCCTTTATGATATGCTAGTCAGCCATGTTGAAAAGACTTCACTCGACTGTTGGACGAGTTATCTCTTGGCCGATATCAGCCCATTGTCAAACACTGGGAATCCATACGAACTAAGCCGTGTTGTTTGTTCAATATATGCGTGTCTACAAATAATGTCGACAATAATGTGTATTGTGTCCTCGTTGTGTTGCTCTTCCTCTCCGCAATTGTCTGTGGTTGGTGGCGACTGATATTGGCTTACAAACTCTCATACAACATTCTGGTTAGGGACATTGTGCAGCAGTGGACCGTGGCAAAGTCCGGAAACGTTTCCTGGAACTGCGACCGAATAACGCGTCCGGGCAACTGGCTGCGGCATATCATACATAGTCTTCGTCTTTTACCACGGTCGACAGCGTCAGAATCGCCAGCGGCAGGACAAGCCAATAAGACTGAACTGGTATGTATACACTGTGACGTGTGACAGCATCTTCACGATGACAGAGCTTGAATCGCCACGTGTCTTCCCGAGGATGATGTCGTGTAGGACCAAACTTCTTAAGATCGTCGAGGTAATCGAACATCGCAGTCTTGAACAGCATTGGACGTTCCTACAGTGACATTCTGGGCAAGGACGTTGGTGGACTACTTATGCAGTTCTTCTTTGAAGTATGGGAACTGCAGTGTGTAGGCCTAGATCCCTACGATGGTCAAACTGAACTTGCTGCCGCCGTAGGTTACACTGGCCTTGGCAGAATGATCCACTACCGTTGATAGTGTGTTGAGTCTGGTTATGATCAAATCGAAGACATGTGGTTCTTGTTAAGTTCCGCTGCTGCCTGCAGTTTAGCTATATATCATGTTGCAACTTTTCGCTTGAGAGTTGAACACCACTGCGAAGTGTCCAGTGGTCAGTACCAAGAATTGATATAAATTTCAATATAATTCGTATGTTTTGTGTACGGAACATCCATACAATATGTATCTTGTTTGTTTTGTGTACGGAACATTCATACAATATGTATGGGACAAGCATCGAAACTTCCATGCAATATTTATCTCCCCAGTTGAACTGAATGAAGTAGAAACTATAATCAAAGATCTACAAATATAGTCCTGGTTGGGACTTAATAACTCCACATATTGTTAAATTAACATATCATACTTTCCTACTTCCATTAACACATGTTATTAACTTACCGTTAACTAAATGTATTTTTCCAGACGACATGAAAAGAGCAAAAATGATCCCGATATATAAAGGCGGTGACAAGACACTCGTAAACAATTACCGCCCAATGTCGATTTTGCCACTTTTCTCTAAAGTTCTAGAAAAAGTAATGTACAACAGATTAACATATTTCATAAACAAACATAACATCTTATATGATTACCAGTTTGGATTGAGGAAGAAGCATTCTGCAAACGTGGCTCTTGACCTCTTGCCTCTTGTGCAACTAGTAAATAAAATGTCCACAGCTATAAATAATGGTGACTACGTACTGATAGTTTTTCTTGACTTCAGTAAAGCTTTCGATACAGTTGACCATAAAATATTACTTAATAAACAAGAATATTATGGTATTAGAGGAAGAACACCTTATTGGCTGGAAAATTATTCGTCTAATAGAACACAATATGTTTTATTTGATGGAGTAAAATCGAACATTCAGTCTATATGCTCTGGTGTCCCACAGGGATCAATAATAGGCCCACTGTTATTCTTAATCTATATTAACGATATTGTTAACGTATCATATATCTTATTTCCTATTATATTTGCTGATGATGATACAAATGTTTTTGTCAATGGTAACAAACTTAGCGAGCTAGAAACTGTCATGAACCAAGAACTGCAAACATAGTTATTTGGTTAAAGAGTAATAAACTATCTTTAAATATCAGTAAAACACATTTTATTGTCTTCAAGTCAGTAAATAAAAAGGTATCCAATCCAATTGCCATCCTTATTGATGGACTACAAATTACTCAAGTAGAAAACACAAAATTCTTAATCGACGCTAATTTGTTTTGGTCTTTTCATATACTGTATATATCTAAAATAGCTAAAGCTGTTGGAATTATAAGTAAAGCTAGAAAAACACTGAGTAGATCATCCCTTGTAACATTATACTATACATTTTTATATCCATATCTAACGTATTGTGTCGAAGTGTGGGGGAGGAGCATATAATACACATCTTAGTTCTCTATTCATATTACAAAAAGTATTCAATTCGGTTAATCATGTCAGCTCCATACAGAGCGCACAAAGACCAACTCTTCAAGAAGCTGTCCATTTTACCAATAAAACAAAAAACGAATACACGATTGTGCTGTTTATGTACAGAATCGTTAAGAATATGTTTCCATCGGTTATGACAAGGACGTTCATTAGAAATAACGAACTACACGAACATAGGACACGCAATGAGAATTACTACATGTGCCGATTTCAAAAAGTAATGTATTATATAAAACCATTCGATATCGAGGTGTTAAATTATGGTACTATACGGCGACAACAGTGAACTGTATGTAATGCAGTTAAGTATTAGCAACGTTTAAACGCCAACTCAAGAAATTTTTGCTAATAAATAATATTAATGACTTATATAAATATCGTTCTTAGGTGCAATTTTAAATGAAGTGTTTATGAAAATAGTACTGCTGTGATTCATGTTGCTGTTTTTCTTCTTTCTTCAATCACACAAATTGTTATCTTGCACCATGAAATTTACATATGTGTCACATGTATTGTGAGGGCAAATCAGCCACTCGTGGCTTTATACCCTCATTACAGAAACCATGGCAATCTATGTACTTTGATTGGAATGTATCATAGTTTCTGTAATAAACCATTATTATTATTGTTATTGAAAACCCAAGATACACTGTTCAGTTCAGTGTTGTTACGTGTTAGTCACGTCGCTCGTAGACGAGTGTGGTGTTCGAACGTATACTGTCAATTGCTAAAAACGAGCGTAGGCGCCTATATGGTGTTTGCGTCAGTAGGAGACGGCAAGACTTGAACCAGACCTTTCTCGTACATGGCGCCTAGGTCAAATTGTGTGTCGCATCCGATCTAAATCAGCGGAACCATTTCCGTATACTACGTTCGAGTTATGTCAGGTCTCGAGGTATACCAGTCTTCTTGAGTTAAGTATGATATTTGCACTACATCAACACGGCAGCTGGAACAACGGAGATATTAACGAGACTGGGTCCTATGTGTTACTATGGATACGCGTGTTATCAAATTTCGAGATAATGAAGTTGTACAGCGTACTAGAAAATTATATGTAAAACGAGTTTAGCTGCAAATGTATTTAATATCTACACCTGTAGACAGACCGCTTTCGTGTTGTTATTTAAGATCAGTAAGGTGCGCTTTTGACAATGGTACATTTGGCAGTGTTGATGTATTCAGTTTCTTTTTAGAGACGATATTTGCCCGAATTTGTCAACAATCCAGTGTAATATTAATATAACTAAATATGTTGATGTACTTTATATAATGGTATGTACTGATTTATTTAATCATCATTTGGATGTCACGTGTCAATACCCTTACCAGATAACGGATCTTTGCATTCTTTGTTTATGCAGAGTGGTTTAGTATGCCGGATTCGTCGACTGCGAAAGTCGACGAGAAAACGGACACGAATAAATCCAAACGGACAGACCTTGCATCGGCGCTCGAACGAAAGGGGGTAATTTCGACGAACGTCGAACGTAACGTGAAGACAGCGACGTCGGTGCAACGAATCACACAGAACACGACGCGACTGGTGGAGAGTCACACGCGGAGCACGGGCGAGACCGTAACGAGGAACACACGACAGACCCTCGTCGGCAGAACCCTGGAGAAGAGCGTGAAAACAACGAGCAGAACTGTGGAGAAACACAGCTCGTCCGGCACGACGAACGTGACCGGGGCGGATGGCGCTACGCCGTCGGTAAAGAGTTCAACGACGAGCTCGTCGAAGGTAGAGAAGCACGTGTCGAGTAGCGTCAAGGTGGAAAAGACGGACGCCAGCGGAGTGGCTGTGGAGGAGAGCCATCGGACACGCAGCACCGTGAAGGAGAAGACGAAGAGTGACGTGACGGACGAGAAGGGGGACACGGTGGAGAAGATGACACAGAGCGTCAACCGTCGGGACCGTCTACGGCAGATGATGGACGCGCGACCAAAGGGAGGTCTCAAGGACAGTACAGGAGTGCTCGGCAAGTCGCTCGACGTCGAGTCGAGGAGCGAGGCGAAGAAATCGGTCGTCAGCAGGTCAGTTGATGGCGGTAAACCGGATGTTAGCTTCACGTCAACCTTCAAAGGAGAGCACGGCTTCCGGGAACAGGTGACGTCGAGTCCGACGAGAGGTAGGAAGGCAATCGAGGGAGGAGACGATGATGGCAGTGTAGTGACTCGGCCCGGACAAAAACACGGCTGCAAACATAACGACAGAGAACACGGAAACGAAACTGTTACGACGAGGAGTGGTCTGTTCGGGATGACGTCGATGCTGACTGGGTTCGTGTCGGGAGCGACGAACAAGGCGTGGTGCGTCGTGCAGAACGCCTACGAGATGGCGTATGACTACTACAGCGGCACGGGCCAGTGGTTCGACTGGGACAGCGCCTCCGACGACGAGGGCAGTGACGAGGAGATGGAGGAAGACACGTCGAAAAGCGAGGAGAAAACACAGGTAAGTAACGCTATTTTCACATAATTTCACAAACGAAAGTTCAAACTAATGCTAAGTAACCTAAGTTCTTAACATGACTGTTTTTGACAAGACTAAGTTGTTTGTCTTGCAACATTATTAGAAGCTACCCTAAAAAGAGTACAATCTGGGTACGTTAATGTTAGTTTAGTGTGTTGCGCCTACAGTGTAGTAACATGTTGGCACTTTATGTGACTTACCTTGTAGCAAATGCATTTCCGACAAAGAATTTGCTTCTTGAAAATACGGCAGTTGTTTTTGGGCGCGACACAAACCAAACCATCATTGCATCTTTATGTAGAAACGTCACTATGCGCTACGTCAGCAATTTGTTGTATCACGTGATCACAAAACGTAGTACACATATCATCGTTCACGCGTTCCCGCTAAAGATGGTTGTGCGTCTATGGCTTTCCAGCACATTTGCCAAGATAGTAATAATTCATTATTCGATCGATACAAATATAATAATAACAACACTTCATTTGACCTACATACAGTACTATTTATTTTTAATAATTTTATTGTTCTATTATTTTATTCTTCCTGCGCGTTTGTCCCAAGTTTATCCTTGATGTTTGCCTGTTTATAGATAGAAGCAACAATCCAAATAAGTGCGTTTAAACTTTCCGTAGGCATTTTAGTAGAAAAAGCCAACACATCTTTTTAGAGTAATTTGGGTGTGCTGAAACAAAAAATCCATGTTTGCAGTCTGTGGGAGGGGTCCATGATCATTTAAATTTGGAAAAAAGCATAACACTTAGGTATGTGGAAAATGTAAACAGCCGAATTATTTTAATCTTTCACTTTCTTTTGAACGAATAGTATATTCAGTGACAAAACACAGTCTTACAGCATTGGAACGATGATATATATATATATAATAATAATAACAACAGTTCCTATTATTTATGCATGCGGTTAAAACGCAGCGTAAAATAGTCTTATGGTGTTTTAAAAAAAGTTAATAATTTCAGGCGAAGAAATTACGTCTCTACAATATCTGCAACGAACTAATGACAACCGAGCGGGACTACGTACGCAAACTGGAGATCTTGGTCGCGGTACGTGCTCTCACTAATCCTAACATCCGATAACAAAATGTACACAGTTTAATCCTTTTGTCGTAGAACCAGGTTATATTGTTCAATTTATATCTTGTTTATTTGTTATTGCCCAAACGTGTTGTCACGAACAACAACAATTGTACAGATGGCTAGAACATCGGACTCAATCGAGAGAATCTGGTGGCTAGAACATCGGACTGAATCGAGATAAACTGGTGGCTAGAACATCGGACTGAATCGAGAGAATCTGGTGGCTAGAACATCGGACTCAATCGAGAGAATCAGGTGGCTAGAACATCGGACTCAATCGAGAAAATCTGGTGGCTATAACATCGGACTCAATCGAGAGAATCTGGTGGCTAGAACATCGGACTCAATCGAGAGAATCTGGTGGCTAGAACATCGGACTCAATCGAGAGAATCTGGTGATTAGAACATCGGACTCAATCGATAGAATATGGTGGCTATAACATCGGACTCAATCGAGAGAATCTAGTGGCTAGAACATCGGACTTAATCGAGAGAATCTGGCGGCTAGAACATCGGACTCAATCGAGAGAATCTGGTTTCGAATCCTCTTGTTGCCATTTCGAAGCTTGAGCAGTTTCGTTTACTCCACGTTACTTCAGTTCACTCAGCTGCATTAATGAGTACCCGCCTATAGACGGTGGCGGCTATGTGTGTACGAATAGACTTCGCGCAGTATGTGGCTGCAGCATAGCTGAATGGTTCCCAGAGAAGTCGAAATAGTGATCGATTGAACAAGTGTGCCAGGGAGTAAAGTGTAAGACGCATTAAGCAGTCTTGACGACTGGATACCGCGCTACATAAGAACTTACCTTTACTTTACAAGCAAAATTGGACCGTTTTTTGTTGATCTTTATTGACCTTGCCGTTCAGTAAATTCAAGAACTGCTGCTGTCGACAATTTCCAGTACCAACGAACACAAGTCATAGATGTTCATGTCGTGACACAAAAGTTAAAACTAAGCAAAGCTTCTTATATAGTGCAATATCCAGTCTTCAGGTTTGCTCAAAACGCTTTACACGTTACTCCCTGGCATACCTGTTCAATCAAACACCATCTCGACTTCTCTGGGAAGCATTCAGCCACAAGGGCCCCTACCGCGACTGTCGTCGTCGTATGTTTCAACCGTGAATCGTCCGTGTGTCGCAGGCGAAGAACAAGACGGTGCGCATATTGCAGGCGGACGTGGCGAAGGCGATGTTCAAGGACGTCGAGGTGATCTACCAGTTCCACCACGACACGCTCTTGCCGGAGCTGCAGAAGCGGATCACCGCATGGTTGGTGTCGTTGTTCATCTACCGTCACTTCCATCTTGTACGTGCCTCGCAATTCTTCGAGCGTGCGTTCCTGATAGCCACGGTCTTCGTAGAGTGTGTGGTAACTCTATATATCATCCAAACCCTTGGCAGATATTTAAATCATGTTTTTGTTAAAGCTCATGAGTTTGGTTTGATCAATCGAAATCTTATAATGTTGAATTCACAGCGCAGCGTATATGTAGAGGAAGGTTACTGGCAAGTTATGTCAGATGGACGTTTTTAGACATACGCCACATCACTAAATCGGGTTTACTTAAAATTATGGCACCACTAATACATTTTGTATGTCAAACTTGCACGCGTCTACTGCGCGATATAACGTATGTTATGGTTGTATGTTAATTGTATAAACGTCTGTTTGCATAGCAACAGCTTCGGTGCATGTAGACATTCGATTCGTGTGTTCATGACAGAATATTGTATCTGAGTCAACATTTGTGGTTGACAGTTGTCGGATATTATTCCCCAGGGGTTTCTACCAGCGGGATAATATTCCGGCGGAGTAGCCCCCTACCCCACACCACAGAATCAGCTGCCCACATTCTTCGTGACTGATTACTCTTATCTAGCGGTCGGTCAGGCGGCCTGTAACATAAACGGCCATTGTGACGTAATACGATATATCGAGGGATATCGTTTTCCAGCCATCGTGGTTGAAAATAATTACGTCACTGGAGACCACCGATAATTGCACCAACTACTGCATCATTGTAAAATGTCAACCTCAAAAACTATACAATATATTCTATCTGCAAGGATTAGCTCAATACGGGCGTTAGAGAGATCGCTACGGTGTTGTTGGTAGATTCACGTGCTTACGCCCAAGATTAACCGACGTCATCGTTTGTTTTAACGGTAAGATGAAAGTGGGGTCCAAAGTGATGTACAGTGTTTTTGATTTGTTGTGGTTTACGAGTGCGGCGCGGCCTTTCAGCGGTTCCTGTTCGGACGCTGCTGTGGGAACTACGCGTCGGCTGAGCACGTTTGTTTGTATCTGATTACAAGAAGCGGCGAGAATTCTTCGTTGACGTGAACTTCTTCGGAAAGTGCTTGCATTCCGGTCTGATAAGAAAGAGCTGATCTTGCCAGGCTTAAATACATGTTGGCACATGAGGGAATCGTGTGTGTGTGTGTGTGTGTGTGCGCGCGCGCGCGCGTGCGTCAATGTGTGGAGAGGGGGGGCTCGCGCGCGCATGGATGCATACGTACGATCACGTGTGCGTGTGTGTCACGTGTCACTTGTGTGCGTGCGAGTGTGCGAGTGCGCGTGTGCGCTTGCGTGTCTGTGTGGTAGTGTATGTGTGTATGTGCGCATGTGTCATACGTGTCACTGTCCCTGTGTGTCTGTGTCACCGTGGTGTCACTGTGTATGTGCGTGGTGCGTGGTGCGTGTGCATGCTCGCGCGTGCGTTCGTGTGTGTGTGTGTGTGTGTATGTGTCACACGTCACATGTCGCTTGTGCGCGTGCGAGTGTCTGGTATGTATGTGCGTGTATATACGCGTGTCTGTATGCGTGTGTTTGTGTGTTTATCTGTGCGTGTACGCATGTATGTGCGTGCGCGTTCGCATGCGCCGTGTGTGCGCGCGCGGGGGTGCATGTTTGCCTACGTGCAATATATGTGCACGCACACAATATATGTAAACTCATAAAAAGCCTGGCAAGTGACGAATGAGTAAACTGTTTAAGTCGATCTTTAAATTCTGGTTCAATAATTTAGCAAAATTGGCCATGCAGTTCTTAGTCGCATAAGGTGGGAATGTCTCAAAAACGTAGCTGTATTGCATTCCTTATGGGTAGATAGTGGATTGGTCGTGACAACACACTTAGTGGCGTCACCTATCGCATGGAATGTATAGTAATGTACCAAATTATTGTGAATATCTGTCAGAACCAAGCAGCGTGGTGGGTAATGTCTTGTCACCATGTCACGTGCGTCGAATCCTGCGGCTATTGACAGTGGTGTTGGAAGCCATTTTGGATCGCTCACGATCTTAAGTACCACACCACCCATTGGTTGGTGGGGAGGCTTGAACCAATGCGAAACATAAATTTTTTTTGGACTGTTAATTTCAACCACTGTCCTTGCCCTATATTACTATAATCAATATAGAGCTATTGCAATTGTGGAGTCCTACGCAGTTCACAATATCAAACCGAAAATTCTTATTATAATATGTAGGTTGGAGCGCAGTAGTGCAGTCACTAGAGCATCAGACTCTCGATCTAGAGAACCCGGTTTCGAATCATGTGCTACCATTTAGAACCATGGACAAGTTCGTTCACTATGTTTTTCCAGTCCTGTCAGCTGAAGTAATGAGTGCTGGCTGAAGACAGAGGTTGATATTATTACGAATAGCCTTAGCGCATTATTTGCAGCCTGGCTGAAAGCTTTCCAGAGAAGTCGAGATGGTATTTGATTGAACAGGTCTGCCAAGGAGTAAAATGTAAAGCGCAGTATCCAGTCCAATGACTGGATACTGCGCTATATGAGAACTTACATTTACCTTTTGTGTCATCAGGGACAAAGACGACCGTATCGGCGACATCATGAAGAAGTTGGCGCCGTTCCTCAAGCTGTCGACGGAGTACGTGAAGCAGTTCGACTCGGCGCTGACCCTGGTCGAGACCTGGCAGAAGAAGTCGTCGTCCTTCGCAGCGCTCGTGCGGGAAATTGCGGTAATAGCACTCTCTTTTGTGGCGCCCCTCGCGGACAAAAACCAATATCGCTAGGCTGAATCTCTCGTTAAAAAATGTTTCTTCAAGATTTGGCACAAGTGAGGTTGTATTTCTTGCATACGAACCGTCCTCGTGTTAATATTAGCTATTACAGTGCATAAGTCAACATAGATACACCGTATATACTGTATAATATATATATATATTTATATATATATACACACAAATGCCTTTTTATGGTTGTTCTGATCTAGGGTTGGGAATAGGGTTAGGGTTAGGTTGAAGGTATTTTGAAAAGATTGACATCAAGTGATTACAAGCATGTACCGGGAGGAGTAGTATGGCTCTCTCTCTCTCTCTCTCTCTCTCTCTCTCTCTCTCTCTCTCTCTCTCTCTCTCTCTCTCTCTCTCTCTCTCTCTCTCTCTCTCTCTCTCTCTCTCCCCCTGCTAGAATAGGTGCACCACTGAAACTTGATGTCAATCAAATTGATTCTAATAAGTGGTAGTCATTTTAGATTTGTTAAAATCGCAAACCCGGCACCATGTATAGGTGCGGTAAGTGACGGGAAGCGCATTTTGACCTTACGAACTTGTGAGATCTTCCATGAGACCGGTAATAGAAATCGGGTCAGCGGTAGGCCTAAGATTTGGCGCCAGAAGCGTCGTCGTTGTATACATGCTGACATCTAAATGTAGTAGACCCCTAATCTATAATTTCATGTGTGGTGGTTAACTGTTTTGGCGGTAGAGTGGAGGCGCATATACAATTAATGATTCATTGGGTCGATCTGTGCAAGTAAATCTGCAAGCCTTTCGGCTGAACTACAAGAGTGCGAACCTACTCGTAGGTCATAGTTTAACTCAAGAGTCTCTGTAGCCAGTCATTGCGTAGAATGTGTGTTCGACGTAAATGATAGAGACATATTTCAACATTTGAGACGGAACAAGGTTTAGTTCGTGGTTCCCGTGATTGCAGGAAAACCCGGAATACGGCCGACTTCATTTGAACGCTTATATGATAGAGCCCGTCCAGAGAATCCCTCGCTACGGCCTGCTACTCCGAGGTATGTCCGCCGTTACTGTCACGTGATTCTACTTATTATTCGTAATGCTGCCTGCTATTCGTCGTCACACTTTTGCTATAGTGGAAATGTAAAATTGGTTACCATCTTGGCGACAGCGTCTTAACCGGATTCTTCCTGACATTACCCAGTATTTTGTAAATTACTTGATTGTTTTATCAGGTCTGGTCATATTTTACATTAATTATCTGTTCCGAGTTTTTAAATGGAATAAAAACATCTATTGCTCGAATTCATGTTATATTACATCCTGCTATCTATTTCCACGTCCACCAAGCAAAAAAAATCAAAAAAATTCTGTGAATTAGAAATTCCACATTTTATGGTGTGCATCTGGACATTTTCGAATATGCGTATTTTTGGCGCGCTTTTCGGGATGCCGAGATGTGACGTCACTTATGACTCAAACTCGCATCAGGCCGACCCTTTCCATTCATTCAGAGCATGTTTACAAGTATAGCTTTTGGGTCGAAACGAGCGTCAGAACGAGTTATTGTGCAGTATTCCGACGTAATCCAAACACTAGTCATCATAGAGGAACAAGCAGTTATCTTACGGTTCCACATGAATCGAATTTTATTCAAAACAACGAATGCGAATGGGCCTACGGCTACAAGTCGACTATGTTTCGCCGAGCTGCCTTGGGCTCGTTTTCAGAATAATTATATCGAATGCAACCAACGGGAGATAATCAATAAACATACATAGCAAACATATATTGTATCCAACTACATAAAATAACGTGTATAATCTCATAATACCACTAGAATATCGATATATGACGGAGTTGTACAATTTATCATAACAACTTAAATCAGTCAGAGAGTTTCCGTTGGTCCCGCTAGCTCAGTGGGTAGGCGCGTTGGTTACTTGTCATTTGTTTTACAATCGGGCGACGCCGGTTCAATCCTGACAGCATGTAAACCTTTGATTTTCTATACACCTTTTTTGTTTATGTTTTCACGAAGTAATATAAACAAAATCATTTTATACTATAATGCACTGTTTGTCAATAATTTTTATTTTTGTAGTAACTATTTATTCGCCGCAAAAATGAAAATATGGTCATTATATAACGATGTTTCTAAATGTTATTTATCCAAACAAATATAATGTAATGGATATATAATTTATTAATTGTAAATATATTGTACGGTAATATATTGTAATTATATATGTGAAAACAGATTGAGAATCTGGATAAATATGTGAAAACAGATTGAGATCTGTCTGGATAAATACAATTTAGAAACATCGTTATATATAATGACCATATTTTCATTTTTGTGGCGAATAAATAATTACTACAAAAATAAAAAAATATTTTCAAACAGTGCATTATAGTATAAAATTATTTTGTTTATATTACTTCGTGAAAACATAAACAAAAAAAGTGTAAAGAAAATCAAAGGTTTGCATGCTGTCAGGATTGAACCGGCGTCGCCCGATTGTAAAATAAACGACAAGTAACCAACGCGCCTATCCACTGAGGTAGCGGGACCAACGGAAACTTTCTGACTGATTTAAGTTGTTATGATAAATTGTACAACTCCGTCATATATCGATATTCTAGTGATATTATGAGATTATACACGTTACTTTATGTAGCTGGATACAATATATGTTTGCTATGTATGTTTATTGGTGTAGATTATCTCCCGTTGGTTGCATTCGATATAATTATTCTGAAAACGAGCCCAAGCTCGGCGAAACCTAGTCGACTTGTAACACTGTCTTGTCTTGTTGTAGGCCCATTCGCATTCGTTGTTTTGAATAAAATTCGATTCATGTGGAACCGTAAGATAAATGTTTGTTCCTCTATGATGACTAGTGTTTGTATTACGTCGGAATATTGCACAATAACTCGTTCTGACGCTCGTTTCGACCCAAAAGCTATCCTTGTAAACATGCTCTGAATGCATGGAAAGGGTCGGCCTGATGCGAGTGTGTGTCATAAGTGACGTCACGATACCACGTGATCGCCTAGCTCATTAAAATTTCATTTTCCGCGGGAATCGCTTCACAGACGGGCTTAAAATCGAATGTATGCTACAAATGTATTTTTCTGTATTTGTTTAATGTTGTCGAATGTTACATACAATGTTAAACTTTGTGTACACATGGAAAAAGGATTTTAGCTAATGCCTTATTTTTATTTCTTTTAAGTTAGTGCGACAGGAACGTTTCGTATTCTGTATTTGTTACTTGGATCTGCTGCAGATTACGTCAAACATTTACCGAAAGATTCGCCCGACAAGCCTGACGCAGAAAGTAAGTGAATGTCCAATTGACAATGATTTCATTATTACATTTAATAGACTCATGCTTGTATATTTACGTTGAAGCATTCTTGATTGTCATTGTGAGTAATAGTGTACCCTTATGTCTTACAATAGAGCATCGCGCTTCAACAATTGACCCCAGCCAGAACAGCCTTGGCCAAACCAGCCGAGCTCATTCCAGGTCTTCCCGGCTCCCAAACGTAATCTCAGGATCCGTCTGAGGCACCTTCCTTCAAAACCTCTTAGTCGGCTCTCAATCTTCTTTTCGTTCTCTGTGGTTCTGATGCATACAGAGGTGCTGAGCGGATGTGTCTATGTTCAGTTTGTTGTTGGCGTGGATGTTAGTGGCGAGTCTGCAGAGGGCGTGTGCTGCTATGTCAATCCTGGTGTATTTTTCAATGCTTGCATGATGTCTTCTGAGATGCAGCTGCAGAGATAGTTGAAGACATTCACCTCCTGTAGCACTTTCCCTGTCACGGTCCTTTTTCTACAACGAGTCCTTAGCTTCATGAATATGTTGGTCTTGGTCAGAAGTGTTTTTAGACCAACTGTTTTGTTGTGCCTTCTATTGTGTCTGTTTTTACTTGTTTATTATTTTGGGATAGGAGGTAAACGTCATCAGCGAAGTAATATATTAGCTGTGAAATAACCTTGGCATTCTTGCCCATTTCAGAAGCTCTTGAACTGGTTGAAGACGCAGCTTTGCACTTCGAGCACATGATGAAGCGAGATGTAAGTGGAATCGGCATGTTATATTTTGTTCTTGAGTTCTCGTCTCTTTCCTGCGCCGTTAATAAATACCAGCCAGATTCGAGAGACACATCATAATAACATTCCAGATGGGGATCGCTGTAGCTTTACAGTGGCTGTAACGTTATAAAGACGGAATATGTTATTTATATAATGTTCATGGAGCTGTTAACTCGACTTTCTGAGGATTAGTATAACGTATGACCAGTGCAACTAATGTCTGCTGTAGTCGGTGATCGGACAACTGCTGAAGGTTCAGCGCCAGTTAGACAGCAGATTCGGGATCGTCAGTCCCTCGCGGGAACTAATCAAAGAAGGAAAGATAATGAAAGTCAGCATTAAAAACGGAAAACCGACCGAGAGATACGCATTTCTGGTAAGTGTAACTTCATGTATAGTTGGTGATATGTTGTTGTGGAATTGTGGAATCACCCGAACAAACGTGGAATATAATAGCAACCATCATTACGACGTTGTCGATCCGGGAAAGTTATAATTTGGCCAGAAAACAATCGCAGGTGATCTAAACAATTGATGATCCAGGAAAGGTCGCGTCGATTTGTTTACTCGTAACTGCGCAAAATAGATGTCGTTAATGAACAAAAGATGATATATATATATTATTTTGATCACACAGACCAAACTGCAGCCCATCTGTATTTAAGTGAAGCGTAATTTAGCCAATTAAAAACAAAACTTCTGCATTAGCAGATGATCAGTTATGAACCTACTATTTTCAAGACGTATTTTGTTGTCAAAGTATGTTTGTGAAAACAAGATAAATAGCATACTATATATGACATACAACCATGATACACGATGTCACAATTTGACATGTTGTTAGTATGGTTATGTTTGAGTAGATTTGTCAAAGTATTGTACTAGTGCAGGTAATTTCAAGTGTTGTCATGTCAACATAATTTATAGTAATCATAATGGTGTCGTCGGTGCCGTAATCATAGTCGCCGTTGTCACTATCGTCGTCATCTGCATCTTTTAACGATGTTTTCAAACTTGCAGTTCAACGACCTTATGCTCGTATGCAGCGAACACGTGCTTCACGTCGGCAAGAGGTACAAAGTGAGCGACGTTGTCGGCATTGCAGAAATCCAGGTATGAATGCCCTTGCAGTTAAACAGGATGTAGATGTGCAACGCATCGGCGTGGGACGTGACTTACTTTCTAAGGCTACTAGTGGCAAACTGAACTGTTTGGACGGCGGCATAGTTTGGCGGATTGTTGGTCTTGATTATTACGTATAGTTGTACTATTGCGTTAGTACTACGGTAGCTATACTACTATTGCAGTAGAATAGTTATAGTGTCAAAACTATTTGGATGGTTTAAAAATTAACAAAATACTGTTATCACTGTATTCTATATATATATGTGTCGGTTAGTATAAAGTGACATGGAATGTAATTAGCGTTGGCGTGTTCGTCGGTGTTTAGGTGTTACAGTATTGGTATGTTATAATGCCAACAAGATGTAGTGCCCATGTTTTGACTGCTTACAGATGTCTGAGAGCGAGAACAAAGAGTTGCCAAATGCTTTCTATATCATGACGACTGAGAAAGTCTTCGAGCTGTGCACTTCGTATGTATATTACTTTCCCTAGTATTTGTTTACGCCACTGACGTAACGTGTTACACGTGCATTTACATTCATTCCAGTCTACAGACACCTGATCTAGTTAGTGTCTCGTTCCTGGTTAATATTGTTCACGCCCTTATCTCCCTCCTGCCTCCCTTGTCTCCGTCTCCCTCTCTGCTCTCCTCTCCCCCCCTCTCTCTCTCTCTCTCTCTTTCTCTCCTCCTCCCTCGTCTCTCTCTCTCTCTCTCTCTCTCTCTCTCTCTCCCGCACACATGCACGCACGCACGCACGCACGCAAACACCTATATATATATCTCCTGTTTGTCTGTATAGTTGCTGTCTGTGTGTAAGTCTATATATCTGTATCTTCCTGTCTCTCTTTCTCTCTCTCTCTCTCTCTCTCTCTCTCTCTCTCTCTCTCTCTCTCTCTCTCTCTCTCTCTCTCTATATATATATATATATATATCACTCCCTCCCTCTCATTCTCTATTACTCTTCTCATTTGCTAATCTCCATCCCATTAATTTACTCAGTCTTCCCTTACACTTTCTCCTGTTATATCCCTGTTTGATACATTCCTTCATGCTACTCTATAGTTCTTATTACGTTCTTTCATGAAATCAAAAACTGTTTGACCAATCATATGTCCAGCGCTTAGAGGTATGGCATCAAAACATTACGAACACATTTTAAAACACGCATGCTTATTTCGCTTTAGAAATGCAGAAGAGAAGACAGAATGGCAGAATGTAAGTCTTTTTGCATTTTTCTGTAATAGTTTTAATTTTTTAATCCAAGGCCATTGAGTTGCAATATGACCCGAGCTGTGTTACCATTCTTACAGTTTTATATGATTTTTTTATATAAAATCAGTCATGGGCCCTGAATCGAGTATTTCTACAATTCATGTAATTATCGTTTATTCCTCGCCACGTTGCTTGATTTAACGTGGTTACGTTCGTTCTGTTCATTCTGATTCTATGTGTTATATAAATGAGTACCTATCAACATGAAGTGAGTTAAGGATATGTGTGATGGAATGGTATATAAACCTTGTATCCACATTGTTTGCTAACTATTTCTAAGAGACATTAATATTATGTTTGAACAAGCAGTTGTTTGGGATTTGCAGAGAAGAAACTATAACTTTGTACATTTTCACCTTTAATATTTAGTTATCACTTAAAATCTATCACCCTGCTACACGCAGGCACTGTGTGAACTGTTATGCTTTCGATTAAGGCTATTTGGAAGCAAGTTGGAGAATGCACGAAGAATAAACTGCGAACGTTACGCACGGTCGAAGCCGAAGTGAGTGGCGTGGATTATAGATGTCTATTTGTTTTTGTATTAATTATTTAAAAATTGTACATTGTCTTTTTTAGAAATATGCAGTAACTGCAATGCATGTTCACTTGTTTAAAACTAATCTTTATGAGGGCAAATACGCAACATTGTCCTTTTCAGTAAATGCATTGCACTGCACAGTGTCTGTTTCCATTGTAAGGCACATTGCACGCCTTCGTGTACAAATACAATGAATATTGTAAGGCATATTGCACGCCTTCATGTACAAATAAAATGAACATTTATAGTGAAAATGCACGGTAAGTCATAATTGCAGTGCGTTGCTAGAAGTTTGTTTCCCGTCACTGCTGATGGACTGTGTGCGCGACATCATTTCAGGTGAACCGTAAAAGCGTTGGGAAACGAGCACCTGTACTTGTGCGCTACTGTGATGTCAGCATGTGCATGGTTTGCGCGTGCGAATACACAACGATTAGAAGAAAGCACCACTGCAAAGGATGTGGCATAGTATGTATCTACGATGTGTCAGAAATAAAATAAACAGGAACGAACCTTTTATAGTAAGTTTTCTATTACGATATATATATTACAATGTTCTGGCTGACGATGTGGCAGTAACTGAAAATAATAAAGACATTCGGTTACTGTGCAAACGTCCCTGGTATATCAAAATTTTAATAAAATGTACCGTAATAACTGAGATATTTATAAGTAACCCGCACTGATAATGTCCTGTTGTCAAGACGCTGCCTTATCCGATGTAATACGATCTTAACTCTTAAGTAAGGAGTCAGGCAGTTGACGGGCAATTGGACAGCTTTAGTGATTGCGTGCGGCCATGCGAAACGTTTCTCCACAGTCTACCTAACATGTCCGGTCATCTGCAGGTGGTGTGCGCCAAATGTTCTGGGCACACGGCCAAATTGGGGTACGACAAGTCGAAGCCGTTGCGTATTTGTGACGGGTGCTTCATAGTGCTGTTTGACCAGGAAGACTCCAAATACAGCGGCGGAGGCGCCATGGCGGTCGGCAGACAGGTGAGTGGCTAGAGCATCATACTCTCAGTCGAGATTCCAGGTTCGAATCCTCTTGTTTCGAAACTTGGGAAAGTTCGTTCACTCTATACGTTGTTCCAGTTCACTCAGCAGTATGCATGAGTACCTGGCTATATGCTGTGGTGCATATTCGTGTACGAATAGTCTTCGCGCAAAAATTGCAGCGTGGCTGAATGTATCCCAGAGAAGGCGAGATGGTGTTCGATTGAGGACTGGATATCTACGTTTACTTGACTTTACCATTTCGCGCATGCTTATTTCAGCATTAGAAACTCGGGAGCATTGCAACATAAGCAACCTAGCCTGCCTAGCTTTTTCAGCCCCTTTTCACGGGTTGTTTTGTATTTGTGAAGGCTAAGTCCCAAATACACATGATATACAGTCCCCAAGTAACAGTTGACTAATATTGTACTATGTGTCCATGCTTTGTTTTCATGTTTTGCGTAAAGACATACCTACCGGGTATTTTTTGTCTTACTGTAACAACAATGTTGCTGTTGCGTTTTGCGTCTGCGATCGCTGTCATTGTTGTCATCAATCCTGCTCTTCTGTGCGTTGCAGCAATCACGGACACAGGGCAGCACCTTGTACAAGGGGTATCTACAGTTCAGTGGCGATGGCGGACGCCACTGGAAGAAGCGTTGGCTGGTTCTCAACGACAACAACTCCCTGTACTTGTTCAAGGCACCCCAAGTGAGTAGCGGTCTTGTTGCAGGCCTCGTGGTGTACCTCCACAGCGCCTTGCGGGCGAGATCGGTGTATTAGTAATTTTTGACAGTTCTTCAGACTTCTCGTAGATCCCACTCTGCTCCGCAACTGGGTTTTGTTTGATATCGAACAAATATCCTCTACCACCGTGAGTTTTTATAGGCATGGAGAACGTCCTGTCTAGAAGCTTTTTCAAGCTTAATGGGCTTGTGCGTCCGCCGGTTCCTGAAGCTGCGCCTAATCACAGTTTAGTTTGGTATATCGCCATTTACCGAGCTCGTGCACCAGTTGATTTCACACCCAGAGTCAGCTGTGATAGTGTTTGTGTTTCGTTTTAAAGATGGCTGACGTGAACAGGGTTTGCCAGCACTATGATAAGTTAGTGGTATATGCAAATATATGCATTGTACAGCTTTATATGTCCCCATTGGCTATAATGACAGTACGATAGCTTCAGGTTCCACCGTTATATACCATGGTAAATAAAATTGGTATAACAGGTCAACTTACCAAGTTAATACTACCATTGCCATTGGTTTGAATGTTTTTCTTTGCAGTACACTGCCCGGTCCAGTCTTATCCCGGGTTAATCAACAACGTGCTCAGTTATCTATTCTCTTTACGTTGGTAGAAGTTGGCGGAAATGGCGCATAGAGTCAGTTACGTCACTTCCGTGACGATTCCCGACGCACCACCGCGCGTCATCACTTCTCGTCGCACCATACTATGGAACTAACAATTCCGTTGTTGGTGGAAACGACTGCGGAACTGATTACGGTAATTGGTAGGCTTCGTCTTGCAGGATCTCAACCCGGCCTTGACCATTCACATGGACGGAACGAGCACCGACAAGGTGGAGCTGGGGCCGCGCAAGAAGAGAGTCGTCAAGTTAGAGACGGAGAGGAAGGTGTATATGCTACATGACCAGGACGAGAAAGTATTAGAAAAGTGAGAATCTTATCAATGTACACCGTGTCGTGTCATCATTTCGTAATGTGCGTATGAGTGTCACCGGTAAACAAGTCCGTGGTCTTTGGTGTGACGGGCAACCAAATGTAAAATGGCGGACCAATCTCCTATAGCTACTTAGAACGTCATATAACCACGGACGTCGACAAACACCTGCTGTCGTCTTTCTATTGGTGTATCGTATGATAACTGCTGGTTGTTTGATCGGCCGCAGTTGGCCCACTGTTATAAATACAATGCACGGGTAATATGACGTAAATCATAATGAAAGAATTAATTACCAGTGCTGGTATGGGATAGCAGAAGTTGTCAATGGGTGGTGATAACGGATTACAACTTGTACTCATTGTGATTTTACTTGAACTACTTAACACCTCAACAATGTAAGAGTACCCATCATGGAGGTACTATTTGCTAGCGCTAGCATGCGATAGCAAGCCATCTTTTGGGCACATGATGGAATGTTTTTTGTTGTTATAGATGGCTGGAGATGATCGGGTCCGTCTCTGTGGACGAGTCAACGTCACCCACCAGTCCATAGACGACACTACATGTCACACTGTCAGAGAGTGGACGTCACGCATCAGTTCATAGAAGACACTACACGTCACATTGTCAATGAGATGACGTCACCCGTTAGTCCATAGACAACACTACAAAGAGACGACGTCACCCAACAGCCCGTAGACGACACTAAACGTCACACTGTCAGTACGACTACGACTTCGCATACGGCTGCCATTCAACCGTGGCGTGCCTCGGATGAATGCGTGCAATCAACAATGCGGTCAATACGTCTTGCACATATTATGTTGCATTGGACTTCAGGCCATTAATACGGATGTACCCTATGTGTGGAATCCTTGCACTAGTGTTCTCTTTTTGTGCAACCACCCATTATGGTATTTTCAACTTCTGGTTTAATAAGCTCTCTTGCAATTAAACGGTTGCTCTTATCAATTGAGTGAATGAAACATTGTAATAAATGTCACACTGCACCGCAACTATATCTGTTGTCGCTGTGGAAGTACATATAAAAATAAAACATGCTAAACGCCTACAGAAACTAAACGCTTTGTAACGACATTTAACGTAAATGCTATGCTGCGACATATCAAAGTCCAGTCGACATCGGTCTCACTTAATTAACCGAAGAATTATTTTCTTATACCATAAGAGTGACTGTTTAGAGAAAGCCCCGCATACAATCTGCATCACATCCAAAATAGATAAGCGAGCGAAAAATGAACAACTGAAAACACGTCCCAAAAATGTTTTTTTGAAAGATTGCTTGTACCATTACGGTTCGTCCGATCCAAATAATCGCGAAATAGGCGTGACGTCACAATCACGTATATCAACCAACCAACGCAACGAATTTTGACCCGTTGGTTGGCGTACGTTATTGTGACGTCACGCCGACGTAGATATTGATCGGCTTTGCTGCGATCAAAGCACATCAGTTTTACTGATTAAAAATGGGTGGAGCTTATAACATGAAATCAAGAAATGGTGAAGTGCGCATGCCTGAACCTATGCAAATGAGGAAAACAGCGCCGCAATCGGAAGATTATTGTACTTAGTACCCGCCGCCAACATCGTTCGGAACTGTACAGAACACCGAAAACGGCACGATTGTAGGTCCGTTTAAAGGTGTCCTATAATCGGTTACCGGGAAATATAAATGACGCTAGAATGACAAATGATACCAAAATCGTCGGGACAGCACGAACCGTGAGGGTGCTAGTGACCGTAGAATTTCATGTTTTGGACGTGTTCCGAGTTGTTCATTTTTCGCTCGCTGATCTATTTTTGATCGCATCTATTGTTCCCATTGTTCTTATCGAGGGGTCGTCTCATGGTCTCAGTTATGTAGGGTTTGTGGCACATCATTGTTGGGAAGTTGTATGTCATTCTTGTATTGACGAAATGTTGTCGTGTGTAAAGGTTATGATAAACCATATTGGGTTGTTTTTGTGGTATGATACACCAACAAGTGCCTTGCGTGTTACCCCCCGTATCAAGGTTGTTGATACAGCGTAACATTATCCTACGTCCAGTATACCACAATGCATAAGGAATGTTTTGAAACCTAATGATTCACTTAATCTAATGCCGACTTCGGGGCATTTGGTTATCGTGCACCATGTTGTGTATCATGTCGTGTACCATGTCGTGCTACATTATTTGAGTGGCAAATGCATTGTCGGTGTGAAATGTTACGTTGTGGTTTTGTTTATGCAATCCTATGTATACCGTTAAACAGCAGCAGCAACCATTGTGCCACGCTATACGGCATGCCCTTTGTACTATAGAAGTGTAACTAACGTTGTGTATATTTCCTTCAAATGTTCGCCTTTCGTAATTTGTGTGTATGTGTTAACATGCATTCTGATGGAATAAAATGTTTAATAAATAATACGTACGATGTTCCCTTTTAATATTATTATATAGCTTTACTGAACATTGCGTTGCCTTTCGTTGATACACCGGGTGTTGGATGTGACGAGTTGTCTCACTTCTCAAGCATCATCTGCTAGTTCGGGTCATAGACAGTGTTGGACATGTATCACTGTCAAATGCAGTAGAGTGGAAAGTAGCGATAAGGCATCGGACTGTCAACCGGATTCGAATTTTGTGCTTCTGTTTCGAACCTTAGGCAAGTACGTTCACCATAGGCGGATCCAGGGGGGCCTGGGTGGCATGTGCCCCCTAGACCATAGGAATTTGGCGTGCCCGCAGACCTTTTATAATGGGCCCACGCGTCCGTGGCCCATAGACTCTTGGAAATGTGCCCCCGTTCAGGTTACAAGCTGAAGATATGCCGACGCAGTAACGCATACGTGTGTAAATGTTTGTTTGGCAAAGAAGAAGCCGTCATTTACGATGTAAGTATTCTATGCATCGCCGGACCTATGAACTCGACATCAGATTAAACAGTCACTTAAGTCAACGAGCAGTTAGCCTACTTTAACGGTGCGCATTTCAACGGCATTCCTTTCCCCCGAATCGGTGACGTCATATCGGTATGTCGGCGCCACCTGGTGTCCTTGTTCAACAACGTGCCTTATGGTGAAGACGCCACGGACGACATCGACGACGACGTTTTGACTAAACACGCGGTGGAGACACGCGGCGACGACGTAACGGAACTGACGTCGCGACACGAACAACAAGAAGAACTTGGTGCTGGAGTTCAGCATCAGCGCGACGGAATTGAGCAGCTCGTACAAGTTGGGTGAGAAGACGAACCTCCTGTCGGTGGGAACCATGCGACACTCCCGCGACGTGACGACGTAGTGCAGGGAGCGCATCGACTCGACGCACGCGACGTTGTTGACGGAGTACAGGACGAAGAACAGGGCGGCGACGGCGCCGTTCGAGCGTGAAGACACGTCCTTGAAGACGCGGAAGGCCGGCGGGATCAGGTCGCAGTCTTGCAGCGCGGCCCGTGCGTAGACGAAGCACACGCGGGCCATGAGGGCGGCGGCGACGGCGTACGGCAGGAAGACGAACAGCACGAAATAGACGTAGTTGTCATACGTCTGGAACGACTCGTTGGCGTACATGTCGGACAGACACACCTGCGACAGACTAAGGCCGCCGATGACCGTGCTGTGTTGCACGAACTTGAAGAAGTGCAGCAGGTGCACCAGGATGGAAGTGTTGAAGATAGTGCTAACAACCTGCAACCACACCGACGTGTAAACTTCAGTCGACTACTTACATATCTTCTCCCGGTCCTAGTTGGTGCATAAGGTATGTAAAGTCTGCCACTGTGTGCGTGTGTGTGTGTGTGTGTGTGTGCGTGCGTGTGCGTGTGTGTGAGTGCGCGCATGTGTGCGTGCCGGGCGCGTGCGTCCGTCCGTCCGTGCGTGAGCCACAGTTCTCGGGTTCCTTACAGCAAACCCCTCTGCGTTGGGGATATTTCCTCGGGTACACCAGGCAAAGGACACAAAACACGACTATTACAGCTGTGTGAACCAAAGAAATTGTGAACGGACACAGAAAAGGTGAAACACAACGGTACCTGAGAATGTAAGTAAGCATTACTAACACATTAACACATTACGAAATAGGACAATACGCAACCTTTGAGACCCTCTCGGTAGTGCTCCACGTGATCGTTGCCATGGGTGCGAACATCCACATGTACAGCTGTACAACTACCGCGAGAGTGTAACCGGCGACGAGATTTTTCGAGATGTCGCAGAGAGCGTAGACGTGCATGTGCAGACGCTGCGTCGTTTGAAGTGCTCGGCGGAACAGCGACAGTTGCGCGACCCGAGGCAGCCAGCGAGCCGGTGTCTAATAGTAACATTAGTAATTTACTCACGACTTTATCCGCCGAGTGTAACAATTAGTCAAACTCATACGCTCGAATGCATGCACCCACGCCCGCATACACACAAACACGCACGCACGCACGCACGCACTCACACACACACACACACACACACACACACACACACACACACACACACACACACACACACACACACACACACACACACACACACACTATTGACGTAAACATTTGGTTTCGTATACATCGAACGTGAGGTTAGAGACTGGATCCTGGTAAGGAGGAATATGTTTCGCCTACCTGAAGGAGCACGGCGCATATAAGGTAGAGCGAATCTGCCAGCAGTAGAGCACTCACGTAGCCCGTACGGGGACATCTGATGGAATCATGCTGGCACACGCTGCAGACAACAAGGACGAGTATATTGATCTACCGCATGTTTTGGTTGAAATCGGTATTCTTACTTGAAATTCTGTATTCACCTCTGTTCAATAATATATTATGCACTCAACATCAATATAATTGTAATTTCTCCAAAACATTTATTATTATGATTATTCGCTATGTCTTTAGGCCTAATGCATAATATTATCACATGAAAAGAAGGAAATTTTATGAAACGTACCTACTTAGATTTAGCAACTTCCGGGTCTATAGACACACGAGACAATCAAGGCATTATACCCAGATAGGCCCATGTTATTCGCTAGCATTCCGACGCCGCTTCATCTTATGTTGACCAGCTGTAGGTCAACAACATGTTTTGTTTTTCCAAATTTCCCTCAGCTGCTGATCCTTTGCCCACTCACCAGTTTGGAGTTTAGTTCATGATTTATGATTCCTTGATTGAACTGCCAATGTAAGTGACGTTTTAAACTGTTTCCAATATATTCTGTTAGATCAAAATATCTGCCGGTGGTCGATGGTTTTGTCTACTTTTCACTGATTAAGCGCATATGCTGACTGATTTCAAAAGAGATTGTTGACCACGGGTGGTGTCCGAGGGAGGCAATGTCATCAGGAAAGAGCAGATGTGACAAATGCTGCGCCTTAACCCACACAATCCCTTCATTGCCTCTGGTTGCCAGCCGCATTGCCCAGTCGGTAGCCACGGCGCAGAGAAGGGGGGGGGGGGTACAGCCTACTGTCTGAAGCCGCATTGCCCAGTCGATAGCCACGGCGCAGAGAAGGGGGGGGGTACAGCCTGCTGTCTGACAGCAGTCAACACATGGAACGCAATAACGACTAGCCGTCTTCTGTTTTACACATCTCCTCCACTGCTGATACAATCTTTTGTGCCATGCGATTCCGCATGAGTATGCGTTTCCACACGGAGGGTCTGTGGGTGCAGTTGAACCTCTTGGTGAAGTTTACTAAAGTAACTGCGAGGAGTAACTAGTCTTCTTGACATCTCTATAATGCGTTTTAGTGTGAATATTTGCTCAGCAAAAGAGCGTTTATGCCTAAAGCCTGCATTGTTTCTCACACAGTTCGCCATCTACCACATCTCGCATTCGGTTCTGTATTACCTGGCAGTACACCTTTCCTGGCATTGTCAGCAGTGTCACGCCTCTCCACAGTCAGATAAATTCCATTTCTTGTGGATGCAAACAACTGCATCTTCTTCCCAGCCCACATGCCGGTGTGTTAAGTGTAGGTACATTGATAACCTCTTTAAAGTATTCTGCCCATCCTTCTAGTTTTGGCCTTGATCTGCCCGGACCTTGCCTTAGTGCTGCCAGTGATCATCTTGGCAATGCGGTATACATGTCTCATGCCATTTCGGGTAGCTGCGTCCTCGGCCTCCTGCACCTGTCTGTCGAATAATTCGCGTTTGTCATTTTGACCTCCACGCTTCATTTCCTCGCCCTTCTTTCGGGTATCTAAGAACTGTCATCACCGCAACTTCGTCTTCCCCCACCATTCCGTTGAACCTGGTGTAGGATCTGCAAGGGAAATGGCACGATTTATCTGGACTGTTTGGAATTCTCATTTGGTCAATGGGTTCTGGAGCTTGCTCAAGTTGAATATCTTAGTCTTATTTGTCTCCTCAACTTGATGTTGATCTTCTCAATAACCACGTGGTGGTCACTACAGAGGTCTGCTCCTAATGCCCAGTGAGCAGCTGATGGTCACAACAACAAAATAGACCTATACGATCTAAACACCATTCCTGTACACGGGAATCAAGAGGGAGATCAACACAAAATGCATGGGGAAACAATGCAACGGTTTGACATACGGTAAACCTTGCGCAAATCGGATTCATCTAAGATGGATCTTCGCTCAAGTCGAACAGAATTCCGAGGAACGGTTGATTTGTTATGTATTTCCCATAAAAATCTTCGTCTAAGTCGGATTATGTAGACCTAAGTCGGATCTTCGCCTAACTCTGACTAACTGAGCCGGTCCATTTAATATTTGAGATAATATGTTTTTTTTTGCCTAATTCGGATCGCAGTATTCTACAAACGCACTGGGTTTCTTGGAGTATAGACTGTATGTACCGGATGAACTAAAAGTAAAAGGGTTATTCCACGAAAATCATTCTGACAGCCACAACAACTCATCTAATACAACTAGCATCACCCAGCCAATGAACGCTGGAATAACCAAGAACGTGACGTTCCAGTAGTGGTATATCTTAGCCACCAGGAGCCTAGAGGCATCAGAAGGAGTCGCACCATTTCCTCAACAAGTTGAACCATTTTGGACGCCGTCATTGCCCTGAAATCAGCGTGGATCAAAGTGAAACCGGAAGCACTTCTAAACTGCTACAAAAAAACGGGATTCGTTTAAGGCGTTCAATGTCAGGACAATGGCGACGACGAAGCAGCTTCTTCGTTCAGAAACGTGTGGGACAAGCTCCGCGAGGTGTATTGAGATGCTGTATATACGATTGATGACTACGTTGGTGTGGACGAGACAGCAGCAACTCTAAGTAATTGAAACTGTACGACATCCCAACGCAGAGGGTTTAGGCGACGAAGTTTCGGTGGAGATAAGATAACAAAACTCAGTGACGCACATGTTGCTTTATGGATGCTAAGACACAATGGTTTGACGCTCGGCAACAATGAGATAGTAGAGTTGACCAACAAGGGTGAGGCCATTCTCATGTATCTCAGTCGCAACAAAGACAGGGTAAGATGACTGACATTTACAATCAATAATAATTATTAAGCTATAACCTTAGATATTCGTGCCAAAATGAAGCACAAAACTGTTCTAATCCTGCGTAATGTTGTGTGTTGTTTGTGGACATCAACATTTATAATTATGTAGGATCACCGCAGTCTCATGTCACATTCAAACGTTTTTCACCGGTACCTAAGGGCTTTTAGAGGGCTGCCGTTGGTGTTAGTGCTGGGATATGTTATCTTCAATTAAGTCGGATTTTCGCATAACTCGGATTAAATCACTCGGTCCACTTGAATCCAACTTAGGCGAGGTTTACTGTAATTAGTTGTGAAATTTAATATACAACGACGAATCTGGGTAATTGTGAGCATATAAAGCAATGTCAATGGTTATACAAACTACAAAACATCAGAGTCAACCCAAATATTGTTGCACATGTAACAACTACAAACGTGCTCGTGGAGAAATGTGTTCCTTCGCTCAATCTGCATTTGTAGCCTACCAACCTGAACGCCATCACGTTGAGGATCACCCCGACAGCAGCGAGAGTGGGCATGGCCACGCCGTACCACGTAAAGTAGACGAGCACATCGTCGAAATGCTCCTGTAAGTTGATCAAGTCCGTGTTGTTGCCATTCGGCAGCTCGGTCGTTCGCTCCGTCGGCCTAACAGCGACGTCCGTTGAGCAAAAGACAGCCATTTCAATGAACGCTTTCAAGCGCATATTATCGCCCACGGCGTTAAACGTTCTGTAACCCGACCGAATTGTCGTGTGCACATCAACAGTATTCCTACCGCTGCTTACAGTGCGATGTTGTTTTGCAACAGTGTTGAGTAACAGCCCCGGCAGCTCGTCTTGTTTAATACTAGTGTTTGACGTGTGAAATATGTCGTGTGCTATTTTTGATCGGATTGTTCACGCGCGTCAGATAAGCCAATATATTTCAATGTGCATGCAGCTGTTTCCAGGTGAGCTTATCGAAATATTCAGCCTGGTGCAAGCAAAATACAGGCCTGTAGTGATGCCACATGTGGCAAGCACCATCGATTTTAAAGGGCGTCTCTTAAATAATCGTATTTTCCCACATAAACGGTGCGAACTTGTAATGGATCACGCTAGTATGAGATCGTTTGCAAACTCTATACAATCCATGCTGACTATAATCAAATCCTGTATTGTCCACGCATTGGATTCCATACCATAAAATACAACAACAACAAAATACATAACACAAAAGAGCATAACGATTTGGACAAATAATAATTCAGTGTTTCCCCTGGTATATGACAAGCGAGGCGGGCCGTCTCGCCGTTTTTCTATGCCGCCTCGCCCCAAATGTGCCGAAATTGCCGCCTCGTACCTATTTCGTGCGCCCATTTTTTTCGTTCTTTCGCGATATATTCAGCGTCGGCGAGCGGCGCGAAATGACACCACAAAGTCACTAATATTCCTGCAAAATTGCAGATTTGTAGCAACATCGTTTAGTCGTCTTAACATCGTTCAGGGCCGGTTAGGATTTACCTCTTAGAATAAATTCCATTGCACAACGTGAATGACATCACTTGTCAGTTGTCCAATCTCGAAATTTTCCCGCGGGATCCCCGGTGTCGCCAATGGTGACACCTTGCGGAGTTTCGACATAACACAAATCTAGTCATTCATGTAACATGGCGCCCAAACGGTAACTGCATTTGCGAATTTATATTTCACACCACGTTAGTCGGCCATGTTGATTAATTATTTTAATGAGCTCACGCTCCATGCGTCATCGAGCTGGCCCTGCCCCATGGTCGCTTTGTTGTTAAGTTAGGTAGGCCCCTCTAGAGTACAAAAGCAGGAAGAAGACCCTGTCATTTTTGCTGGAAGGAAAGGATCAGCCAACTTAGGCCATAATTTATCTGAAAGCATAAAGGAAGCTCGTCTGAATGCAGCTTGACATTTTTTTTTTACCAATGTACCTGAAGCCTCTAGTCCATGATCTGAACATTTTCTGGTGCATCCATTTCTTCAGATAATTTAATATATAATTTATCTTCAGTGGTCATCTGTTAGTGTTTACTTCATGTATCTGTTCATTGATTTAATACAGAATAGACTTCATATTTTACATCAGAATTAATGCTTGTATTTCTTCATTCATGGAGGTGTAAAACTATGAAATACAAAGTTAATACTGAACACGGAAACATATTGTGAAGCTTTTCGTGGATCCCGGATTTTTTTCTCAGTAGTTTGTTTTACACGTTTATAGTTGTATTATTATTACATTACGTTTATATTTTGCGGACCGCAAAATTTAAACGCCCGCAAAGTTTCCGGGTTCCACTATTTTATACTAGTACGCGAACATGTAGCCTACCTCCATGGTTCATTTGAAACCGAACAAAAGAACAGCAATAAATTGTTGCCTGGTGGCTGGTCAAAGGACAAAAGAATTGAAAAAAAATCGGGAATAGGCAAAATACTTCCCTGCCCTTTTCATTTTCAGAACAAAACGTTTCCTTTATTGATTCAATTAGGCCCACGTGGATTATTGTTTATAAACACGATTAGCCATGTGGTTTCCCTAATTATGTATTCAACGAATCTAATAATAGATTGTAATTTATTCAATATGGCCTGCTGTGAAATATAAAATCGCACTGCGTTTGGGAGACATGTGGAACTCGGAGAAAAAATAAATAAAACGGTAACTGAACAAGATGTCTTTTTGCGCTCAATTTTACTATTATAGTATGTGTCGACATTAATTAAAATTTTGGTGTAACTGGGATTGAATTTCTGGTTTATGACGGTGGTGGGAGTAAAAACCGTGCAGGCTGATGGCACTACGTCACTAGTCGAAACCATTTTGAAACCCAAATAGTGCTAGTCTGCGCCGCTGCGGCCGTGCGTTACCGCACAGCGCGCGTAAAATGAGCGATATAGCAGCGTATGTTGGTACAAACCGGGGCGCTATTTACGCCTCAAATGTAAGACGCAATACTCTTAAAGATAAATATGCCTAGGATAATGTTGAATGATGGAACTATCTCACTTAAATCGAGGTGGGTCCAGATTCGACACAAGTGCCCACAAATCTATTCAACTAATGTTCTATGCCGGTTTCTTTTGCAAAATAAGTAATGCGATTCGTAATGTATGTTTGTGCTACATATATAATATATATATTTCGACAAAGTTGTGCAAACAAACTTTAGGAAAAATTTATTTGAGTGAAGTACTTAGGAATATAAATCACCGAAGTTCACGTCTCATAAAAGACGCCTATTACCGCAAACAGTGTGTATTAATCAATTTAATGGGTTATTAATAAATTGGGCTAGACAATGATGTTTGCACAGAAATTGGATATACTAAACAAACTGTTTGATAAAAATGGGCCAAGTGGCCCTGAAGTCCTTTGGACTAATACGTCTATATGTGACCCCGGCTGACCAAATGAGTGATAAGTTGGAAAAATTGTAACATTGTTTTCTTACATCCTTGTAAAGGTTTGGTAGGGTGCTTTACACGGTTTCAAAAATTATGACTGCTACACAAATTGGCAAAAAAAGTGGAAATGAAGAAAACGGCTGTTGAAGTTTTACATTATATATGCAAATGGATTGCATAAAAATATTACATGCACAACATTCAAATGTGGCACACAGTATGTGATATGTATGTTATGTTGCAATGATACACTGGAAGTACAAATGTGCTGCTACAAGTTATGCCAGATTATGTCTTCATGTATAAAACTAAGAGGACAGATTATTTGAGAGCAAAAGATAGACACAGTTTAAAACCTACAGCAACTGTCCAGTTTAACAGGGGTCTAGTGGCTTAATGCTGTCTGTTGACACAAGTTACTGCCAGTGACCAATTACAGATTAGTCACAGTTTCCATCAAACAATAGCAGGCAGAGAATCTTAGCTCCACAGCTGGGTGTAATACACAACCAGAGCCACCACTGATTCATGGTCAAGTAGATTAGCTCAATGCACCAACTAAGACAATACACAACACTGTGAGTGGCAGTGTCCAGAGTGAGGCCTAAGCAGTGTCCTCATTGCTGAATAGATCAATTAAACCTGCCAAGTGGGTGTCATTCTGCACAAGTGTTCATTAATCCTTAGTGATTGTTCAGAACACCAGACTGACCACATACCTAAACAAAGCGAATGTAATAGGTGAAGAACATGCAGTGTTCAAATAGGGGTATTGGTTAAATTGTATTTGTCTCGACGCAAAAGGCTTTATTGTGCCTTCATCGATTATAAGAAAGCATTTGATTTAGTAGACCGGTCCTCCCTGTGGTCTAAGATAATTTCATGCGGTATTAATGGTATTGTGTTGAAAGTTGTATACAACATGTACAAAAATGCTAAATCATGTATAAATCAGGGCCAGGCTGTGTCAGCCTTCTTCTCATGTGATGTATAGGTATGGCAAGGAGAAAACTTGTGTCCTTTGTTATTTGCTATTTACCTGAATCATTTTGAACACTTAGTCACAATTATAACGGACTTGACATGGCAGCTGGTGAAATTTACAACAACCGTAGGGATGATGATGAAGAAAATGTATGTTCTACTATATGCTGATGACACTAGAATGATTCAATCAAATACAGATTTCTTGCTTGTGTATAGCGGAACTATGTCAACTCTTCTAATGGTTGACATTTGGTTGTTTCAGGTGTCAACTATATTGTGAATCTGTAATTATTAGTCTATATTGATACAATTGATTTACACAGTACCATGTCTACACAAGGCATGGCAAGCGTAAACAGAACAGTAGAATGCATTTGATATCAATAAAGTGTAGGATATTTCACTCTATAGTTGTCCGGAATATTAATTTTCTATGTTTGTCACCTACAGGTTTCTACAGACAATACATCTTTAACCAATAGACACATCAAAATAAACACAACTTGCAATGATAGAAAATCAATAGTTTTGAAAATAAAAAGTGTTAGGCAACTATTCAGTCTAACAGGGGTCAAGTGTGTTTACTCTGCCTGGGCGCTGTGACTAATTAAAGATTAGTCAAGGTATCAATGGAACAGTAGCACTAGGCTGCAGAGTTTAGTCAAGCTGTTGACTTTGTGGCACATTAAACAAAATCTACTGTTGGGGATGGTTTCAAGGGCCCTTCTCAAAACCACATCACTAGATAATGTAAAACTTTTGCACTTTGGGGGCCCCTCAATCAAACACAGATTTCTTGTATATAGTGACAGCACCCTAAGATACATCTATGCAAAATTAGAGAAAAAGTTGAACAGTTTTTGAAAAAATAGGAAAAATGTTACATTTTTACCAGTTTTGGGGTCCTTGGAGGCCCTAGGGAGCCCTTAAAATGATTTAATCAAATACAGATTTCTCGTGCATAGTGGCAGTGCCCTAAGATATATCTATGCAAAATTAGAGAAAAAGTTGCTGAACGGTTTCTGAGATACGGCAGCTAACGGCGGACGGAGGACGGTGGACGCAGAGTGATGGCAGTCGTCCCTTGGACCTTCGGCCAAAGGACTAAAAAGGACACAATTTGATAAACGCGATTTGATGCGATTAATAGAAACATACTTTTGTGGCATTCCAGAAAAGACTGTTTAATTAATTGCATAGCATTCGGAACATAAACCAGCAATTTACCATAATATTATAATCTTTTAAAGCTGGTGATGAAAGAGTCTTCAGATGATACCACAAGATGCTTCCCAGAGAAGTCGAGATGGTGTTCGACTGAACAGGTCTGCCAGGGAGTAAAGTGTAAAGCGCTTTGAGCAGTCCTTAGGACTGGATACTGTGCTATATAAGAACTTATCTTTTACTGACTTTGTCAGCATGGTAACAAGGCCTAGGGTTAGGGCAAGAAACATCACCACAACGACGTACCAGTAGTAAAGTGGAAACCACACCTCATTGTACCTCAACTGAGTACCAGTGGTCAAGTGGAAACCACATCAACATGATGAAATAATCATGATTACCGACTTTTATCAATCGTGATTACTACATTTACAAATAGTGTCTGTTATTTTATATCTTCTGTAAATTCAAGAGTACAGGTAAAAACATACATCAGAATGCACCATTTTTAAGCGTTTAAAAAAATCTTCGGGGAGCATGCCACTGGACCCCTTAGCAATATTCGTGCCTGCGACACTCGCAGAGCCCACCCTTACCACCTTGCCCATCATTTTACCCAGGGGAAAACTGATAATGATATGCAGCATTTATTGGTTCGCACCACAGCACTGGCATTCTAGCAGATCGGTTAAACGAAAAAGCAATTCGCTGTCGTATTTAAAATAATGTTCGTAACGTTCTTCACTGTGCATGTCATCGATTTCTGGAGCAAACGTACTGAAGAAATCATGTCATTCACAGCACACCAAAATATCAAAAGCAACACTTGTAGAAAATGTTTTTTATTAAATTACCGGGCAACTGGATTATGTACACAAACGTACCGAATCAGCAGAAAGTGACATGCTGGGTGTTTATTCACAGCGCTTAAATTTTATGTGCGGTGAATTCTTGGAAGGAAGTTAATTTTAATTTCTAAAAATAATATAAAAGTCAGCTCGGTGCCTGTATTGAAACTGTGTAATAATTAATTACGTAGTAAGTTCTACTTTCATTAATCAGTTCCATAGTATTCATTACGCAAGCGGAACTTATGTAGAATGTTCTCGAATATTTGGTGATAAAAATCACTTTGAAGACGGGAATTATGTCGTGTTCTCATGAACTGAAATCCATGTGTGAACCTGGCTCTTGTACACAATTATGTGGGAATTACATATGTGCGGTAGGTCAAGTAGAGGAACAAACTGGTGGGATGGCTACAGATTACACAAACACCACTAAACACTTTGCAGATTTCTGTAAACATGAAAAATGTCCACACTACATAATTCAAAACAGACCTTCACTTTGCCATAGACGGAGGCAAGGATGTTAAATATCTGACTCGTTTATATTTTCACTTGTCTGCATTATCTTTCTAAACCACCCACAAAGTCACCAATCCTGTCGATTCGACTAGCCAACAGCATGTGTGTTAAACATTACAAAAACGTTGCAACATCTTAATTATGTTGCAACTGAATCAGGTATATCTGGTGTACAATTCAGAGAAACATGTGCCACTTTCGGCGGGTAACAGACGCAGGCACCTATCACTTGTGACGTTATAGATGTCACGTTGCTGCTTGCTTCTCTGGTTCAACTAACATCCCAAAGCAGATTTCAACCATTCTTAGTGACACCACACAGCAAGCAACACTGCACTCAGAGAAATCTAACCAGACATGAACAACTTTCTAAATGCAGAACAGAGGTCAAAATGAAAAATAACGACAATTGGGAACTTAGCTAACTAAACCGCGTGTCACGCAGACAACAATATTGTCCCAACACTAACGAGGGCTTGTCGCCAGCGCGCACCATCCGTTACGTGTTCCAACGCTTTACTAGATACCGTCTTTGTTTTGTAGGTTTTATAAGAGTGATGACTATCCAGGACAAATGCAAACAACGTGACGTATGTTCGAGCATCACTCGAGTGCTCGAACGTTCGATGATCGGACTGTTGGGGAGTGCCTTCTGGCGATCACAAAGGCTTCAATTGGCAATATGTGCATTTACCCATAACACATTCGTCATAGAATCTCAGACTGAACTGTACCAGTCATTTTTCGATGAACGACTACCAGAATCATAATGTATCACATTCCCAATGAACTGTGAACGCACCACGCAGCTTCTCCATTACAGTTTGTACTATCAGTGTCTTTTTCACATTCTCTTTTCCTCCTCCCTCAGTGCACGACTGCATTGAGTGGTTCGGCTCTCACACTGCTCAGCTCCATCTGTTTGTCCAGCTCGTTGTCTATCTCGCCTATCACTGCACTGCAACAGACAGAAAATGGAAATTTTTACATTACATCGGTTTTTTTTCTCCATTTTAACAAAACCACATCAAATTCTTCCATAGGATATCTATGTGCTAAATCTCTAACATGTATTTCTTCAAATTTATGCAAACAAACTGTTAGAAAAGTTGTTTTTAGTGAACTACTCATGAAAATAGACCGAGCGAAATCCAAATCTCACCCAAAAACGCCTGCACTAAAACTGTACATCCTATCTGCGCTGTGTACTTTGTTTGCGTGTCACCTGAATCGGTGCGAGACCGGGCAGTGTATTCAAATAGGCCAAGAGCGTTACAACATGAGATTTCAGTGACACACATTTTGACTAGTTTTCTGGACGTGATCATGCACGTCTTTGGTGCCGACATGTATCACCAAACTACCATTCCAGCGTTAAACAAGTCAGTTTAATCATTTTTAACCCAAACGAACATTTAACGTAGAAAATGTATCGACATTAAATAAATATATACTAATTTTGAAAAAATATCTGTCCATCAAAGGAAACCCCCTTCCAACCCAAACACCACAGTGCGAGGCTCGTGGTGCTATCTGTCGCATTCACACCATAACCACTGTCACTTTCACATCACAACCCTTTATATATTTATGTAGATCTACCACTTTTGTGCAATATTACTTGACACCTCTGTGCATGGTCAATGAAAATTTTTATTTTTAGATAGGACAATTAATGGAACCAAAGGCAAGGCAAATGTACATGTTGCAGGTCTGGTCTTGCTCCCCAGGACCTTCTACATCACCAAGACTGGTAAATCAACAGTGTGCCTTTTCATGTCAAGTGGCATCACAATGTTCAGAGAAAATTATGTAAGCATAGAAGAAAATCAGATACATTTGCAAGGTAGATCTGATTTACTAATCCATGAAACCTAGTGGGTTATAAATGAGACGGTACTCACACGTTGTCGCCTCGAATGATGTAGAGTCCAAGGACAACCTGCTCAACTCCCTGGGCAGAACTGAACACCCGCTCATGGCTCTCATCCAGGATCAGGTTGATGGTCTGGTCAAACCCCTTGAGGGTACCCTTAAGCAGACAGCGAGAGAGAACCTTGTAAGGTCTGGACCATTGTGTCACACTGGTATAATGTTCTATTAAAAAAAAATGTTTATGTCAAATCATATTACGTATTGAGTTAGTATAAAAATTATCACATACTGACAGCCCAAATCCCTCGATGAAATCAGGGATGGGTCCAATTACACAAAATCAAATCAATTACAATTACTTTTCATTTGTCATTTCAATTACACTTCTACAATTTTCAAATCAATTACACCACTAAGTTTTCAATTACAAATACATTAATGGGACCTATCAAAAAGATTACAAATTAAATGGCATGCACAGGTTACTAGGGTCGAACGGGTCAATCATGAAGTAGGATTAATTGAAAAGTAAAAGGTCTCAATATGAATGAAATTAATTAAAATCACAAACTAAAATTAAATTGGAATTGAAGTCAATAAATGAGGTGCAACATTTTTGCACGTTGATGACATTGAACTCACAAAGGCTTTGCTTCAAGGAGCAAACTTTTCCAGTCAGAAATATCTAGTTAATAACCACAGTTGCAAGTAATTAAACAAGCCAGATAATCCATAATAAAATGTCTTTGTTGCTCTCATAAGACACAGTGCTAACTACTAAGAACTGCTGGAATTTTCTTCTTATGTAACTCCACAGCCTCTACACAAGTTTAGTCAGCTTTCAGTAGCACCTTGCAGCCTGGCTAAAGAACAAAGGGGATATTGACCCTTGGACAGTGACAGGTACTAATCCACCCTCTGAGCACACTGAAGTCTGCCAGCTACATGGATTCTTTATTAATTAGAAATTGTAGGTGAATGAGAATAACAACTTAGGCATTGGGTATTTTGCATGGTTTAATATTTTGTAGATTGAAAACAAATCTGTGGGACAACTATTTTTTATATAATGCGTCAAAAAAATGTAATTGATGTAATTGTTTCAATTACACAAAATAATCAATTACAATTACATTATATTTTCACTCCCAGAATAAATTACGTAATTGCTAATTGAACCCAGCCCTGATTGAAATGCGTTTTGATGAACCACCGATTGTAATTGTAATTGTGTGCATCTTGTTATTAATTACAATGTAATGCACAATGTAAACATGACAATCGCCATGAAACATTCAAACAAAACAAGATAATGATGACATTTTATCAACACATTGCGGTTTATTAACATACATTTTGGTGGTCAATATCATAGAATATCCTTTGTTGGTGTTTATATATATATATATATATGTAAAATCATAACATAATTTTATTATAAAAATTAAAATAAATAACGGTAGGTGCCGACTGTGAAGTCAGATTTAATACTTTTACTAAGGGATGGTAATTTCAAAGTAGCTGGCATTATGGCAAAATTCAATACAATATAATAATAACTAAGGTTTGCAAAACCAAATTGGCAAAACTGCAAACGATATTGAATACTTGTAAACTTCCTGAAATATACTTACCACAATCACTCGGCCATCTGCTGTCACAATTGACACTTGATCTAGAATCATATATGTTAAGGGAAAGCAAGAAAACATGGAACAAAAATATGAGACCAAAGTAATGACCTAACTTGTACAAGCTACATTCAAATAAAAAAGCAACACGAGTGTCACTAATTGGCTGTAATTTAGTAATTATGACAATACCCATGAATACATTCAACCATTTTCTGCATTCATATTTCAAGTCAAGATGCCGCTTTTGTTTGAATATGTTTAACCATTTTAGTACAACAGGCCAGATTTCTGGCCACACTGTCTGTGACTCTTCAGTACGACAGGCCGTTTATTTCGGCATTGACGATGTCTGCTATTCAAATCGTTTTTACTCATAATTATCCACTATGTGGAGCCACTTGTTGTGTACGGTTGTCAAGGCGAATAAATTAGCTATTCAGCAGTGGTCATCATTTATTATCGCTCAATAATAGTTTATGGAGATTTTTGTGGTTTTTAATGATGGATTATCAAAATCTGCGGTGGCCACAAAGGCGGACGGTATTACTTCAACTAGCGATTTACCATCGTATGTTTTGGACGGATGATTTCATACCAATGTCGGCGAACTTAGAATACAGCAACTGCAAAAACGTTGAAATCTTGGTGGCCATCTTGGATTGCTGGTTATCAAGACAATGGAATGTAAAATGATGTCTCATTTTATTCGCTCATTATCATACTTTCTGAAAATATCTAACATTCCTATTCATAAAATGCATTTTTGTTTCTCAAATTTGGACTTGAAGTGAGGTAGTCCATTGTCTTGCATATTCACTGGGAATTAATTATTCAGTGGTCACAGCTGGTCATGGCTGTAGTACTGAAATGGTTACTACTAGCTAAAATATTAAAAATAATAAATTATGGAACTGAAACATGATTAATGCATACACAAATAGGATGTATGTGGACTTTCTAGTGACATAAGTTTCATTGGAATATGATAAAGCTTAATTAATAGTTTCAATCCACACAGAAGTTGTGACATTGAAATCCTTGCCCAAGTCAAATTAAACATTAATTGTTTTATATGTGCCAGTATTTAAAACATGCAGATGGCTGGTAATGTTTGCAGTTTATGTTTGAGTTGTGACTCTACTTCTAATACTCGTCAAGAGTCTAGTGCGAGCATCTGTTGTGGCAATATTTTGATTTTACCCAAAAAATAATTACGGCTAGCCACTAGGGGTAAGGACCGTAAGGCTAGGTCCTAGACAAGTAGTAGTAGTAGCCAGGTAAACTGACAATTTTTAAGACGTATGGCATCTAGTGCAAAGTCTGGTGTATAACGAAATCCGCATCGGGTTAACAAAATACAGGCACTTTTCTAGTTTTTTTAGTTGTTTCCAGCACTCGGCAACATTCTATTAACTGACTAGTCTGTATACATTGTGGTTACAATGTTATGATCTTATGAGGTCTCATTCAACTAGCCAGCCTTTTTCAGAACATTATCGCCAAGCCAACCATTCTATGCTGGCAATGAGGGTGATCACGTCCTCAGTGATTCTTTTACGTCCCAAATTGAGACCCACTTGTGTCGAATCCGAACCCACCTCGATTTCGCCGTTATAACTTGAATTTTACATAACTTTGATACCTCAGTGCATTAGTTCTACCATTCAATATAACGTTTAAGAATATTGCATCTTAGTACACTTTTGAGGCGTAAATAGCACCCTGGTTTGCATCAACATACGTTGCAATATCGCTCATTTTACGCACGCGATGTGGTAACGCACGACTGCATTGGCGCAGACTAGCACAAACCGGGTCACTATTTGGGCTCCAAAAATGCGCTAAGACACAATATTTTCGTAATATAAATATGCCTGGGATAATCATACACATTATATTCATAATGTTGAATGATGGAACAAACGCATTGTGTCTGTGACTCTGTGCCAGTGGTATCAAAGTTATGCAAAACTCAAGTTATAACGGCGAAATCGAGGTGGGTCCGGATTCGACATAAGTGCCCAATACAGCCATGGCATTGTCATTACTACTTCTGTCACTAAGCCTAATGGTACTAGTAGAAATACCCCAACAGCTGCGCCGAGTACCGTTCGAAATAGGTCCAAAATTCACATATTATCGCCCACAAACACATTTTTAACAACATTAAGTATTTTGTTTCGATTAACAAGGCTATTAAACAAAAACAAGATACGGTTTACGTAGCCTTCCAAAGATGCCGCCATAACACGTTCCTTGCAGTGGGACCGAAAGCAGTTCACAATTCTTAATCAAAATCAAACGAGAACGTCCAAATATGATTAATATCGTGTAACTGGGAGTCGGACGTTTCGGCCCCCGACGGGTTCGGCCCATGGGGCCGAACCATCCGTTCACGCAACCATCCGTCTGCGTGGGCCGAACACGTCGGGGGCCGAACCACCCGTTTCTGTAACAGGTGTCGGCGGTGAAGTGGGCCGAAACATCCGTTTCGGTAACCTGTGTCGGCGGGCTCTATGGGCCGAACCATCCGTCCTGCTTCTGTTTAGAAATTGACTTGACTTGTGTATTTTCAGTAAATGTGTCACGAATTATTATTAAATATTTATGCGTGATGTTTCTTATATTGCATGCAACTTGTGTATTTTCAGCAAATGTGTCACGAATTATTATATATTTATGCGTGATATTTCGATATTTAAATAATGATAAATGTTTAAATAATTCTTATATTGCATGCAACTATTTTGACTTGTGTATTTTCAAACATAATAACATAGGCCAGTCGGGTTTTATGCCTAAAGGCATTCGCCGATCGTCCCAGGTTCGTGGCAGTCGGCAGATCGGGGACACGCGTTACGTCTACAACCGCATAGTAAATTTATCGAACATTCAATATGTCTTTCCATGTCTGTACATTTCATAACTAATAAACGCACACGCGCACGCATCCACACACCCACACACTCGTACTACGCACCCAGCGGGATCCACGAGTAGAGGTTGTCCCCTTTTCGTGCCAGCTTCTATTATCTCGTACGGCGTTTGTTCCATGTTGATGTTATGAACATTCACTGGCGGATCAGGTAGCTCAGGTTCTTCCACTTCCACGCTTGGACCGAACGCAGTCTCTTATATACATGTATCAATAGGGCCACAGTTTATATTCGTCAATGTGTCATTTCCTTTCATCAATGCAATACACTAAGGGAGCTTATCACACTTCACTACAAATTAGGCCATGTCCGTAAAGTAACACCTCCTCCAGCGAGTCTTTGCCGCTATGGTCACACATTCCATCAGTTCTACTGACTTCTAGTTAACTGACTACATCAAGGGGTTGAGCACAATGTGCTCAGCCATCTTCAAACTGAAAATATTTAGGTTTTCACACTGAAAAATACCATTTCTTGTTTCACGAAGAGATCGAAATTGCATATGTGTATGGTTGGTGAGATGATACTTTTGTTAATATAATCACTCCATAAAGAGGAGTAATGTAATATCTCCTTGAAGAAATAGTTGTCACATAATAACAGTACGTACTATTAATTCTTCTATTGTAAAACCTTGATAAAAGTTATTCTGGAAAGCAAACACATTCGTCATCATCATACAGCCTTTCAAAAATCGTTATAATACAGCTGTGAAATGTAGAATAACACCTTCGTCAATGCGTCTTAGAAAATTGTGGTCATACATTTTAACTGTTCAATCGACATCAACTACATAAAGGGACTGAGCACATTGCGTGTGCTCACACCGTGTGCTCCGTTGCCGTGTTTGTTTAACTTACTGCTAGGATACTTTGCAACAAACAAACAAATATCACACATACAAGCAATTCACGTAAGAGTGCGAGTTCAAACAAACAAACCAACAAACAATAAAGAGGTGGTAGGTAATTTATTGTGAAACATCAAAAACAATCTTCAAACGCAACGGGCCGAATCAAACGGTAGGCTGAGGCTGGACTGAGGCGATCGCTGCTTTCGATAATTATCATTGGGCCGAAACATCCGACACCGCAAGTCGAATTTTCGGTGAAGTGGGCCGAAATATCCGTCGGCGTCTGCGTGGGCCGAAACATCCGACCCTGTATAGCGGATTTTTTTTACGTAGGCCGAACCATCCGTCGGCGTGGGCCGAAACATCCGGGCCGAACCATCCGTCTGCGTGGGCCGAACACGTCGGGGGCCGAACCATCCGGGACCCGTGTAACTATGGCCGCATATAGCATTAACATTACTGTAATTTAAATGTTATAAAATCCGTGTTATGACATGTCTCACATACAATTTTTTCAAACAAATTGTTATATTGATTTGTATGCAAACAAAATATTATATACGCGTAATTCTTACCCAAAGATAATTTATTTTTAATGACCTAGCGTCTGCTCGGAAAGGAAGGTCGAACCGACCAGGTACTTTGGTCAAATATGATTTAACTACCGTAATTATAAATCATCTATAAATACAATAACTTGTGCGTAGCCCACACTTACCATGATCTATATAACTGAAAATTGCATACATGATATTTGACTGTATCAACTGTATTTTTGATTTGGTAAACGGTATTCTGTTCAGTACCCTATTTATCGTCCAGTTACATATTCTGTATCTGTGTTTTGACTGCAAAATATACTATGTACACATCACGCCAGTGCGCATGGTGGCTCTTATGGATTAATTTTTTACATGTTGGGCTAGACTAATCTGGAATGAATTCAGTGATGTACTTGATACAATGCTTGGAGGTAGAGAATTCCACTCTTATTGTGACTGGGAAAAAGCTGATTCCAAATATGTTTGTCGAGTGCCTGATTTGTACTAACTGTTTGTTATGTTTACGTGAGCATCTTGAGGCTATTGTCATTGTATAACATTTAGTGGGGTTGAATTTCATAAGCCACGTGTGTTGCCATTTCTCAAGTTTGAGCAGATCGTTTTGGAGGACAGATGTGTCTTGGTCAGTTTTAATCGGTGAATATAACAGGCAGTCGACTGCAAAAAGGCGAACAGTTGAGGAAAGATTGTCTGGCAGGTCATTTATGTAAAGTAGGAAAAGTAGGGGCCCCAGTACTGTTCCCTGTGGTATCCCAGAAGTGACTTGAGTTGATGTTGACTTGGATCCATTTATAATAACCTGTTGAGTTCTTCCTGTAAGGAAGCTATTTATCCATGATGATACTGGGCCTGTGATGCCATAGTGTTTGAGTTTGTGGATTAGTCTTTTATGTGGAACTTTATCGAATGCTTTGGTGAAGTCAAGGATGGTCATGCCTACAAATTTCTTCTCATCAAGTGATTTGCTTATGTCATGGATTGTTTGAATTAATTGTGTTTTAGTTGATCTTTTGGTATGGAAGCCATGTTGGTGGTCAGTTAGAATGTGGTGCTGTTCAAGGTGTTCCATAATGTGACTATGTATGATGTGTTCAAGAAGTTTAGAAACCACAGGTGTTAAGGATATTGGTCTGTAGTTAGATATTTCTGCTCTACTTCCTTTCTTAAAAATTGCTGTTACATTGGCTTCTTTCCAAGTATTGGGGACTTGTCCAGAGTCAACAGATGATTGGAAAATGTCATGTATTACTGATGCTACATGAGAGGCATATCTGTTTAAGAACCATGGTGGAATGCCATCTGGTCCTTGCGATTTAGAAATGTTAATTTTGGAAAGTTGATCAAGTACTCCTTTAAGTGAAATTGTTAGTTCGGGGATTTCTCCATGTGGACTTCTGGCCATATCTGGTAGGGTGGAATTTCCTTTGTGTGTAAAGACACTTTGGAACTGATTGTTTAAGGCTTCTGCTTTATGTTTGTCGTCGCTAATGATGTTACCCGCAATGTTAGGGTCCCCAATACCCTGGTTATCCTGTCTAAGTTTAGAAATGAAGGTCCAAAATGATTTAGGTTTCTCTGTTATTGTCAGGAATTGACTTATGTAGGATAGTCTAGCAGAACGAAGGTGTTTATGCATGTTTCTCCTGATGTCACAGAATTCTTTCCAGTCTTTTGGATTTCTAGTTCTTTTTGCTTTGTTATATAGCTGTTTCTTTCTTTTGCACATTTTCTTTAAATCTTTATTGAACCAGGGAAGATTGTGTCTTGAAGTAGTAGGACGGTGCGGTACATATTGGTTCATAATGTTGATGATTTTCGTGGAAACAAGATTCCACTTGTCATTGACTGTCATGTTTTGGTTTTGAGAGAAGTATTCATGTGTAAAGTTTTCAAGAGTTTTCTGGATGTTAATGTTGTCGGCATTATTTCTAATGAAAACTTTATGTTTCGGACGATGTTTACATCAATGATGACTGTGCTATGGTCTGCTATTCCGTCTACTACATTTATCTTCTTTAATAACCCAGGTCTATTGGTGAAGACAAGATCTAAAATATTGTTGCCATTTCCCTGTCTGTGCGTGGGTTCCTTGACATGTCGGATCAGTCCATGTTCCTCTGTAAGAGAGAGTAATTTATTGGCAGCAGTTGTACTGTATCTATTGTTAGGTGTGACTTGGTGAATTTCCCAATTGATGTTAGGGAGGTTGAAATCGCCAGTAATGATGACATTATGTGTGTTGATCTTGTTACCTAATTTAGAAAGGGCTAGGTCTAGTTCTTTGATTTGAGTTCCATGAGAGTCATTTGGGGCACGATAGAGGGTACACATGATTATTGGTTTCATTCCTGTTATCTGGGTTTCAGTCCAAATGCTCTCACTGTTAGTGTCTATGTCTGGTAGGTGGCTTGTGATGAGGTCATCTTTTGATATTTGAAATACCCCCCTCCAATAGTATCTGTTTCTCTGTCCTTTCTAAAGACATTAAAGTTGCTTGGGAGTTGGGAATATTTCTCCATTTTTTATTGAGGGATCTAACCATGATTCAGTGCCACAGATGATGTCTGGGTTGTGTAGATTGTTTAGTGCTTCGATGTCTGAGGCTTTCTTTTTAACGCTTTGGCAGTTTATGAGGATGCATCTGAAGTTTGGTCTCTTTTTCAGTCTATATGCTTTCTTGCTATTAGTTGTATTGTTGTTGGTGGTTTCGTTTAGGTTATGACTGTTACTGTCCAGAGGATAAAAGGGATTTGCCATTGGGATTTCTGTATCTCTGAAGAAAGAATTTGTGAAGTTGATGTTGTTGCATTCGGGGCAGGCCCACGAACATGAGGAATTTATTAATCATTTGTATTCATTGTCATCTATTGCACAGCATTGTGTGTAGATCCAGTTTAGGCAGTGGTCGCACTGAATTGCTTTATGGTCATTTAGGACATCCCCATGGCAAATGCCACAGGATGCTGAGCAATTTGAACAGTGCCATGGTACATTTAGGTTTCTGTAAGTGTTGTTAAATTCTTGTCTGGATATCCTGACGCATTTGATGTGTGTTGATTTATTACAATCAGTACAAGTTAGGATGAGTGCATTAGACTTTAGTGATTTCTTACGAGTGACATTTAGAGGGGCCTGGATTTAATTGAACATCTCCTGATAGCATGATGCACAGAAGTATGGAGAATTTTTGTTGTTGTCCTGGGTTTGTACGGTAGAGGAGTGATCAGTAATCCAGTGGAGGTGCTGGATTTGAAACATTTCAATTGGGCTATGGTTTTCCATATGGGACTGTAAATGTAGTAGGACATGACAGAATGGATGTCTTGTCTAGCTTTGGTGTTGACATAGTTCTCGTTTGTGTTGCTCTGGAAACTCTCACACTTTTTGAAATTGGGATCATTTAAGTGATCTGCAGACATAAAATCATGAACAGGGTACATCTAAAAGTGCATCTTGTAGGGTATGTCGTACGGAGCCTGCCATGTCACCAACTCGAGTGGTAGTGGTTAAGAATTGATAAAACGGTCAAGTAGTTATTAAGAAACACACCCACACTTAAATACACCCACACTTAAAACGTGTACTGAGATAATATTAAAAAATAAAAGATATATAATTATAAAATATCTGTCCGTGTAAAAGGTTTAGTGACTAGTTGTTGTTGTTGCTGTTTTTCGACAGCCTACAATCCAGATTTGTAATAGTATGATACGTAAGCTTTATGTGAAAGTATATATTTACATGTGTGTATGTTGAACCAGCTCACACTGGTTCATGAGTCAAACTGAAAACCCAACTAACACGACACTTCCCTGTGTGCAGTCTCACTATGGACTGGTCTCTGCACTCACTTATTGGTATACAGTTGATTGTGTTTACTGTTTATTTCAGCTTGATTTCTGATAGTATATAAACAGAACTATAACGACAACGTATATTCTTACATCATGTTTTAGTTTGTAAACACCCCTGAATCTGCTTTGTAGAGATATGTGGTGTATAAATAAATTTGATTTGATTTGATTTTGAGAACTAGTAATGATAATAACATAGGTTTTACTTTGTCACTGGGAGAATGCACCAATTTATGAGTTGATTTGGGGGTGGTTTGGGTTTCGCGCGCTTTATACCCGTTGTTTACTTGTTTGCCATCTTGTTTTGTAGGTTTTAGGCTGGTTGTTAGGGAAGCTAATTTGTCAAAAAACTTGGTTTAGGTATGTCAGATTGCAACTACAACCGTGGGATTGTATTCCGATGTAGTTATACGAGTGCCTCATTCATTTATGAACGAAAGAAACGTTTGGAAATTGTAAATAATATCGGTAAATATCGGAGCGATAAAACGGATTCGACTACACCTGACGCATGCGCAAGATCGATCTTGACACCTCTTCACCTATCTTGACACTGACAGTAGTAAAGTACTGTCTTTTTTAGTTTGTATATCTCTGACTTTGTGTAACCAGTCGTTGACTGTTAAAACTGGTGGTCTTTCCAGACCAGGAGGCGTAAAATCCGTACAACAATCTTGTATCAAATTAGGATTATTAACTTGCCTGGAAGCACTGGATCTTCGACTTCGGGTTTTAAAAGTAAGACATAACAGCCTTAAATTTATTATGCATTGTTATTATTAAATTAATAATTTAATCATTTTGCTAAATATATATATTATGTTAATACATTTAATGATTTATTTTGCAGTTGGAGACAATGGTGCTGGTGCAGCTGATTCAAGGCTTGTCCAGACTGGGCCTGCAGTCAGCCCCAATAACTCAGAATCTATGCCATCAATTCACATCAAAGTGAGTGTCAGTGTTTATATGCAAGTTGCAACACATATTTTTGAAACTCTGTTTAAATCCATATTGCATTTTGTATTGTTCAACTGGTCTGTACCAATCTTATTCCAATCAAATGTCCCCATCTACCAGGCTTTGTTGAGTTGGAAATCAACCTAGCATAAAAAAACTTCAAAAGTACAGTAAACCTAGGGTATGACGAATCATTCAGGACTGGCCAATGTATTCATTATATTTGAAATTGACTGTACATTAAAAGGAACCAATTAATTTATTCTGTATGTATAATTTATAAGCACAATTTTATTATAAGCGAAAGTTTACTGAATGTATTCTTCAGTATTCAAAATGAATGTAATTTAACAATTAATATGTGTCAGACCTGGGGCTGAAGTACTCGGTACTCATGTACTCGAGTACATTTTTGAAGTACTCGTACTCATGAAACTTATGGGTCATGTACTCGTACTCATACTCATTGTACTCAGATTTTATGAGTACATTACGAGTACATCTGAGTACTTTCTCAATATGTACTGGGGAAAATAAATATATTTGGTTATAAAATGAAACTTTTCTGAAATAATTAAATGTTCAACTATGTTTTTAATACTTTGTTATTTCTGATAGTATACAACCTTACCATCCCTACACATCCCAGTACATCCTCATTCTCTGATAACAATGACTATGATACCCAAACATGGCAACAGGCAGCATCTTTTCCCAGTCAGAAACACCCTGTTAGCAAACATACTAATTATAGGCTTGCAGTTCAGGCCATAAACCTGTTTGTTTAATTAATCCATAAAGAGTCAATTAGCAGTTAACCCACCAGTTAGACAGGAAATGCCTTTGATGTAGTATGGAGACCATGCCACCTGGCACTGGCTGACAGTGCTAACTGCTAAGAACAAGAACTGCCTGTCTTCCTTTGTAGAAGTAAGGTGGCTCAAGTCAGACTGTCTCCTACACTATTAAAATCCCTTGCCAGCAGCCTGGCTAAAAAGTCCAAAGGGGATGCTGAGCCTGTTATGTGGACATGTGCTAACCCTCTCAACAACTAGTAGTCTACGATCAGAAAATATAAATTGCAAACTTATAACGTCAGCAGATGAACACGAGGTGAATGAATACCTCAGTCAGCCATGTACAGATTGTCACAGTGACCCACTGCAGTTCTGAATGTTCCAACTCTGGCTCAATTGGTCCCTCACCATCTCAGCATTCCAGCCTCATCAGCCCCAGTTGAAAAGGTATTTTGCATAGCCGAGAAAGTATTCTGCCCTGAACAGTGCAGCCTGAAAGACTAAACCTGTGGACAATTCATGTTCATTCGGTGCAATGGCAAATAGATGATAAGATCATAGGATGCCACTGAAATGAATGCCAATGAAGTGAATTTCATTGTTGATGAAATAGAGGTTTTGTTAGTTTTCCTCATAACAATTTATCAACTGCCATTACATATTCACTTGTGCTGAGTTATATAAATTAGATTAATTAATAATTTTAAAATACGTTATTATTTAATATTTATATATTTTTTAATGTACTCGTACTTTTACTCGTATTCGTGAGAATGTACTCGTACTTGTACTCGTACTCAGCTTTTAGCAATGTACTCGTACTCATCCATCGTCAAAGTACTTGTACTTGTACTCATAAAAATGTACTTGGCCCCAGGTCTGATATGTGTACATACACACTTTGCAGATGCTTGCTACACACAAGTCCAGTTTGTCTGCGAGTCCTTGACAGCCGCAAACAGCCTCGATGGGTGCTTCCAAGCAAGAAGAACAATCGTTGGGAGGTCAGGAAAAAGTTTACCGAGATGTACGATTATACAATCCGACCTCTGCCATTCCCCAAGACAGGCGGTCGTGGTCCGAATGGTGAGACCTTTTATATATATGTATATATATCTTGATCTTTCTTCTTGTTTTGTGTTATATGCCTTTTATATGTTTGCATTACTACTTTTCAATATGTTATTGTTGCTCTCCTCATTATTACTGAAGTAGGCCTACGGAGTGACCCTGGCCTCGATAGAGGTACTCAAGTTTTTGTTTTGCTTCTTCCGTTACTGATCCTGCTATCGTGTAGCAGTGCTTCACGTTTGAAAAAACCAGGTGAACGATAAATCGTTCGCCTAAATATGCCAAATAATTTAGCGCGAGCGATTCATTTGTTTTATTTTTATCCACTAGATGGCGTTCTTGTTTGTCCGTATGGTGGCGCCACTGATGCCGATTCGATCAGGTCATTTTGGGACATCAAGCACTAGCACAGATTGAAAAGTTGACAAAAGTTGGCGCTGTTACCCTTATACACATACTCCATACTTCCATGAAATCAGTTTACCAAATGATCGTTTATTTGCCGGATTACTTGGACGATACGGTTTACAAAACGATTACCCTGGTAAGCCAAATGTCCTGCCGCAAGTGCAGCCTCTGCCACAGCAACCACAACACGTTTTCTATTTCACCATTACCCGGTGCAGAAAATTGCAGCTGATTAATGATCTACGACTATCAAACAACGGCTGGCCGACAAGAAACCCGTTAAGCAAACTCCAAGTCATGGCTCTGGAAATGTCGGCAACTGCGCACTGACGTTAATTTAAGTGACAAGACCAGACTTTCTTTCAAACAAATGGGTGTGTATTTTGCCGCTAGAGGACAATGTAGCAGGTCTGGTGACATGCGCGATAATATGGCAATTAGCGCAAGCGATAAATTGCTCCTTAGATGGGCGATTAACGCGAGCGGTAAGGAGCGAGAGCAATCGCTTGCCTCAAAAATAATGTACTGATGTAGGTATTGTATTTTATCTTGATATTGTTATTGTAAGCCTACAGAATACATAACGTACCTATTTTGAAATAAATTTTGGCTTGGCTCAGTAATGTTTTTGGAAAACAAAAACCTTATTTAAAGCTGGGTTTTTATAACATTGTTGACACCCTTATCCTGCACAAGAACATGTTAACATATATAACCTCTTTCCTTGTGAAAGTGACCAAACTTCAGAACTGTGTCTTACGGTATGATTTGTTTCTGTAAAGGTCGCATCTGGTATCATCGTCGCGGCGGTGGTCACAAGCGGCGGTTCCGCATGATTGACTGGGTGCGTGGCGGGCCAACGCAGGGGTCGCCACTTCTGGAAAAGATTGACAAGATCATGTATGACCCAAATCGCTCGGCCCAAATTGCACTGGTGGCAACGGGCGAGAAAAAGCGATACATCATCGCTACACAAAATATGAAAGCAGGTGACATCATTAAGTCATCACAGGTGCTGTCAAAAACGGCAGGTGAGACAACTGCTTGTGTTTGTTTATTTTTGTTTGCACTACGTATTGTTATGTACCATCACTTAATATGCATATACGCGAAGGCAAATTCTGATATAGTCAAATCTTTGAAATTATTTTATTAATTTTGAATGTTTGTAATGACTAAATACACTGCATATCTGTGAATTGTAAAGGATACATTAGCTGACATAAAGAATACTATATTTGCCTGCTATACGTGTTTGGCAACAATATTTACTTGGTCTCTTCCTTCCTCTCTCTCTGTCCCAAGTCTTAAATATGTACGTTTGCTCCTATTTGATTTATCACTTTGATTTCACTAGACTTAAATGCCTAGACCACTCACTGTCCTCCTGGATGTAATGCATATTATCCTGCTGAAGGCATCCTGCTCTGTTGTTAATAGCGGGAGTCCTGTGTCATATTTGATTTGGTCGCTCACCTCTTTCATGGCTTTCCTCATTTTCATTGTCCTTGCAAGTCTTGTTTGAAAGCTAGGTTAACACTGTTTTGTATTGGTATACGGAAAACAAACCCAAATCACTAGTCTTGTGTGTGTTATGACATCTGAAATGGATTCAGTGATGAATGTCTCTCTGATTTCTTGGTTCTTGCACCATGTCCGTGGACCTCATTATCTACTAATGTTAAGGTCTGAAGGAAATTAACATTTTGACATCTGAAGACCCACGTTTTTGTCATCGCTAATTCTAGTGCTAGTTCATCAATTCAGTTATGATGTTGACGAATTGATATTGTAAACTTGTCCGTGACTGCCAAATCTTACGGTTTTTATGATCAATATTACTTCTGGTTACCGTAATGACCATATGTATTGGGACACATAAAATAATTCAATTATCAGCTGTCCCAAAACATAGGGTACACAAAAATAAATATACATATCACAAGTGACTATGTAAAAGCATAATAATCACAATATGGTATATAAATTATAACGTGTGGGTCAGGGAGATTCCCACTAAGGCAAAAAAGCCGCTCTCGTGAGAGTCACCCAGCTATATTAATGACAAGTCCTGGTGTATAAAAAAGTAGCAATAATCAGTTACTAGCTTAAGTCAAGCAAGGCCTATAACATGACATCATACGTGATAAAGGACGACTGGTTATTCATCCAAAGAGGTACACATAGAATATGTATTCCTATTTGTTATTACCCTGTTACTAATTATTTTTTTGAGTGGCTGATTGGCCCTATATCCCATGAAACAAGTGTTACATGTAGGGACTACACCCTCAGGCTGCGCCATGTGAAATGTTTAGTCTGTCTGGTACTGGTTTCCCACACTTGTTCAAAGACTATTTACTGAGAGCCAGGTTGTACCATATATGACTGCAGTACTGCCCACACTTGCACTACCGGCCATCCCCATACTGGCCACATACTGGCCACATACTGGCCACATACAGAAACACATTTCTATATGTGATATGTATATGGGTCAAACTATAAATTTACAAGATAAACTTGCAGAAATGCAACAAAACATCACGTAACCTCCATTGAACTGTCTCTAGTAATAACAGGGTGTCGTCCATTACACTGTTAGTAACTAAAACATCAACTATATGTGAAACGATGTGTAAGTCTTGGGACAATGCAGACAGTCGAGAGATCACACAGTTTTGTACATAACAGGCAAACATTGGGGGACGCCAACTAGGACTTTAGATGCATATTGTGACACTTCCTAAATGTATAAAGGCCAGCTGGTAGCTGAGATAAGGCGACACATCGTTACTGCTGCTACAAAAAATTGCATCACCCAAGTTTGTGTTGTTTACATCAGAGCAGCATGCGATTGTAATTCGTTTTATTGATACAGTGTTTTTTATTTACGTGTCAGCATCGGGGAAAAAGTGGGAATGCACTCATCAGAAGTACGAATAATTGGTGTCCTAATTCATAGGAAAAAAACTAATTTAATTTACAAAGCTGTCCCAAAACATACGGTACAGAAAAATTACTATTTTTCTAGATTTTCAGGGTGTCCCAAAACATACGGTGTCTCAGTACATACAGTCATTACGGTATTGAAAATTCCAATTATGTTTCTTGTAGTACTTTCTCATCAGAAGGGTAGATTACACTACACACATATGACCAATTGCTGAAATCTGCATTCCCACCAAACAGTGGTTTCGTTGACCATAATACCATCTGCTTTTTGCTTTTGGATGGTGATCTTGTTAACTCGTATTTGTTTATCACGCAGATGATAAATTGTTGAACTCTCCAGAAACCAACGTCTTCGTGTTCTATAAAACCATCTGCTTTTTGCTTTCGGTCCCAATCTTGTACTGTTGTACCGGGGAATTCTTGTGCCGTGGCTGATACATGGAACGGTGTCTGTTGACAGTGCGTGCTGCCGAGGGCGACTCATACCCGCTCGGTTCCCTGCCCGTCGGCACCCTGGTTAACTGCGTCGAGTTCTACCCTGGCGCGGGCGCTGTGATGGCCCGAGCGGCCGGCGAGACGGCACTGCTCGTGCGTAAGGTGAACGACCGCTGCATCGTGCGCATGCCGTCGAAGCGGGAGGTTTCCCTCGATCAGACGTGTGTGGGCACCGTCGGTCGCGTCTCCAACGTGGACCACAGTAAACGCGTCATCGGCAAGGCCGGACGCAACCGCTGGCTTGGCATCCGGCCAAAGAGCGGGCGCTGGCACCGCAAAGACGGCCGCTTCGGACGCAAGATCAAGCCGGTGAAGAAATTACTCGTGTACACGAAGCCGCCGCCACCGAAACAGGACGTTTACCGGCTCACTGTTTGAGTCGTGTATCATTGATGTCATTTCTAATCAAATAAACTTTGCAGGATGTTAGTTGTATTTTGTTTCGTCTAAATATAAATTTCTACTAGCTTTATACCCAGCAGTAGAGCAACAGACCAAGAACTGCAATTGTCACCATTACGGTATTTTAAACTTCAACTTGTTCCCATAACCATTTAATTTCTGCTGTCACCAATTACTGGCTGTTGTGGCAATACATACTGCCTCTTACTAGGGTGGTCGGACAATAATTTGTTTTCTTTTAACAAATTGTGAACTATTTTTCCTGAAAGTTGTAGTAATAAGAAGTGAAATGGTTCTCGTTTCTAAGTGAACTGTTAGTAAAGCTACAGCTGTTTAAAATATGGAGTTTCAGTAGCATTCCTGACAACTTGTTGCGTATTTACAAAGAGTAAATGTTTAACAAAATAATTATAATTTAACATACACCCTGTGGCGCCACCTGGGGAATGACTGACAACTAAATAACAACCTTCGTTGTTTCAAATACTTCGCCAATGATCCAAGGAAGCGATTGCATATATAAGTGGTAAGTGCACCTCAGTGCATTCGAGAAGATGCGATTAGAATATTAACACAGATTAGCTTACACCCACCCGTAGAACAACACAAGTTTCGTATCACTTTAGTGGCGCCACCTGGAGAATGACTAAAAGTAAAACGTTTTGGTCGCTAGAGGGCTATTTTTCACAGCATACTTTTGTTGGTTTTATCCTTTCTCCATACATGTAGTCCGGAATGAAACCGGCCTTGATAATTGTCGTCGATGTTTTTTCCTTCAATTGTTTTCCCACCACTGTTCTTCTTTTCTGTCTCCACTCCCTATCTCTCGTTCTCCCAAACACACTAAATCTATGCAATCATCTCAGACAGCAGTGGTCTACTGTATCTTTTTATCTCCCACTTTGTATTGAGAGCACCCGCTTTCTTCGCTAGCTAATCTACCCCACTCGTTGCACGTGTCCATAATTACATAACTGAATTTATTAAATGCCGACGCAAGGGGCATTTGACAAGATTAGACAACCGCCAGATAGCAAATTGACAACAACAGTAATGTCGTTAGCTCTTTGTGTGTCCAACTATCATTTACGTTACATCATATATTCGTCAATTATCATCATATGCTCACTACTGACATAGCAACTAGTATATATTGTTGTATTCATGTCTTAATTGGGAGTTAGCTTTTTTATATATCATTGGCGTCGGAACGTGATGAATGTTTAGGGAACTAAAGCTCACCAAAAACCTCCAATTGCCCCTTGAGGGTCCCCAAAACCACTTTGAGTCTCTCCAGAAACCTCCATTTTCACTTCCTGACCCTCCAAACCTCAAAGTGCACTCCATTCACTAAATATTGTGGGGTTAATCTTACATCCAGCGCCCCACCAACGATATTGGGGGCTCAACCCCCTCCCCAGTTCAGATGCCTGTGTATATCCAGTCCAAACTGTCGTGGAATTATCAGTCATTATTATTATAAGATCACAATATCAATCAGCAGCGCTCACCCTGTTTACATATATGTGGGACATACCAGGCACATTTCCGCATAGTTGTTTTAAGTGTGTTATTACATTCCAAAGACGCTTCCGTTTAAATCCATAAACTTATTTCCGTCGGAGCGATCGAATCCATCGTGTGAATTCCATAACTCTGAACAATTGCTCGCTCGCACACAGACACACACACACACACACACACACACACACACACACACACACACACACACACACACACACACACACACACACACACACACACACACACACACACACACACACACACACACACACACACACACACACACACACACACAATCTCTCAACTTCCTCGCACAAATTCGAAAGGTCACGATTTAAAACCCTTACTTTTGTGGGCAAGCGTTGTAGAAACGTCTGCAACATCAGGCTATATTTCAACAAGACAATATAAATTCTTTATTTTTAGCAACAAACCTTATTGTCCGACGTCTTTAAGATATTACATGCAGACCTTACAACATATGCAACAGGTATGTCGTGCGTTACTAGGCCTACTCTTCACGAGTAAACTAGATGCTTCGATTAACGTTTGCATAAATGTTAGTTATTTGTAAATTGTAAGTTACATTGTTAGTTACCTCACATATTTACTGACACTATTACCTCTTAGACTTAGAAGCTCCCGCGTCGTCCGAAGCATGAGGTATTCAAAGCTCTCCAATTGGATCGGTCAGCAGTCAGCATTTTGACGTCACTCCAGCTCCTGTTCACTAGCTGAAGGTCTCGCTGGATTGTCTGGTGCCAGTTCATTTTGGGTTGGCCTCTCTTATTTCTTCCTTCTGGGGTCCACCATAACACCTGGTTGGTGAATCTTGTGGGGGGAGCCGTGAAACATGACCCAGCCAGTTCATGCGCCGCTTGCATATCGTACTGGACACAGGGGTTTGCTTCGACCGTTCTATGATTTCCTCGTTAGTAATGAAGTCGCTCCATTTGATGCCCAAGATCTTCCTAATACATCTTGAGTCGAAGGCGTCAAGCTTCTTCTCCTGACTTGATTTTAGATGCCAAGTTTCGCAGCCACAGAATAAGGTGGACAAGACGTTGGAATTGTAGAAGCGCAGCTTGGTCTTGAGTGTGAACTTCTTGCTTGTCCAGATCTTGTTTAGCTGGTTGAAAGCTGCGCAGGCTTTACCTATGTGTTACCTTACCTAATGTGTTTGATGTTCACCCGACGGCGTGTTCTTGTTCACTATTACCTCACTACACCATATCTGTACGTTCCATGATTACAGAAACCCTCTTAATTATTGTTGTTTTCTTCGTAGGATATTGCTCAACAGCCGGTTATGGAAGCAATTGTTAGCTTAGATGTCCTAAGCAACCAGCTTTTCAGACATTAATCATCTTCTTGGAGATAATATTGCTCAACGAACGTTTGCAATTAATGATAATTATGTAAAACTAAGTGTTATATTAATTAACCCCAACGGCTTTACAACCTATTTATTGTTTATTTAATATTTCTCTCCATTTGATATTGCATCGTTCCGAATTTGCAGGACATCGCTTAATTCCTATCACGCTAACCTTAACAGATCATAGGCCCTCTGTACACATATTCGAATGCTAACATGATACCACATTGACCGCAAACACACATGGGGAGGGGGTTCCACCAGTCAATGAATAGGGAATATTTAGGGACTTACGAAGCGGCTCGTCGGACACGGTTCAGGCTCATGTATGCAGACTGCATGGGGAGGGGGTTCCACCAGTCAATGAATAGGGAATATTTAGGGACTTACGAAGCGGCTCGTCGGACACGGTTCAGGCTCATGTATGCAGACTGCATGCTTGTCGGCGGGCGGGCGGGCGGGCGGGCGGGCGGGCGGGCGGGCGGGCGGGCGGGCGGGCGGGCGGGCAGGCAGGCAGGCAGGCAGTCATAATATTTGATCAACCCATTCACATACTAATCTAGGGAGAAGTGAACCAGTTATACTGTATCATTATCAAGTGAAAAGAAAGAAGGCTAGGTTAAAAAAGGAACTAAGAAACGGACACGTGAGCGAGAAGGGAGATTGAATACAAAATACAAAAATGAGGAGAAATGGAATTGATATTTTTATTTATCTGTCTCCCGAATATAATTCGGATTACTGAAGTAGCAAAAAAGAATGTATCGCAATTAACGTACGGAAAAAAAAAATCGGTATATAAAAACCGTTCTGTCCGACATACTTCAACGGAAGGATCTAGAGTCCGCGGTCACGCCTGATATCCACGCTGCCTCTTGGCATCGTCGTTCAGCGATGCCATCTCCAAGACGATCATGTCGCGCGTGCGCACGGCGGCCCTGTTATCACGTTGCCCGTACATAAACAGCAGATTTGCGCCTTGCTAGACGTTTGTATCGACGTGCGCCCACGGAGCGCCGAGGCTGGAGTGTGAACGACCACCAACAGCAATACGTTGTAGGTAACGGCCAGCTGGCTCGGGTAGGAATCGCCCTGTCACGGAGAATGCGTGCCGCGGACGACTGGATCTACACGGGAGGACCAGCCCTGCTGCTCGTCGTCGTCGCCTCGCTTAGCGGTAAGACCGCCACGTCGTCACTCCGCACTTTGTTCCTCTCGTACAGCTTGGCATTAGTTCTGTTCGCATTGTGATTTGAACATGATTGACGATAATAATGGTGAACCAAATTGCTTTATACATATACACACTTTTACCGTATCATTAATTAATTACTGTCAAATGAATGCGATCCTACTAAATGTAAACACCGGGACAGGTCACGGTGATGCGAAATGTGAATTTAACTGCTCAACTTGTGAGCCTTTTGTTTATGAAATATGTCTTAAAGAAATACCGATGTTGCTACTGCATACAACTCGATCCATGAACATTAAACATTTTGCAGTCCATCTTCTAGACAAACATCTTAGCTACGTATGGCTGTGGTTTAACTAGGTTTGCATTTTTAACGTAGGAGTACAACGGTTAAGAATGTTCCTTGTGGGTAGAAATGGGGAACCAATCCTTGATATGTATAATTCTAAAATGATTGAACAATACTTAATTATTGTCAATGTCACACAGCTGATGTTCTAAGGAAAGTTACGTCATTATGGGTGCGAAGTTACTCATTAATCTGTTTCAACCTGTGTGTCTTCTGATGATGTATATATAGACACAAGGATGTTCGAGTGTCGCTACGAAGGTCTAACGATGCGCGCGAGAGAGCACCCTCTATCTACCTCATCCCCCTGTCTATCATTCTCCTTCTCCCTCACATGGTCTCTCCCCCCTCTCTCCCTCCCCCTTCTATCTCTCTCCCTCCCCCCACTCTCTCTCTCTCTTTCTCTCGCACTCGCTCTCGCTCTCGCTCTCGCTCTCGCTCTCGCTCTCGCTCTCGCTCTCGCTCTCTCTCTCTCTCTCTCTCTCTCTCTCTCTCTCTCTCTCTGTAGTGCACACAGCATTCTGATATATCTTTGGCATATGATCTTTAGCTAAAATTAACATGCTAAAGTTGACCACTGAAGTGAAATGACAACATAATCGGAAAATATCCGTTGCGGTTGGGATGTTCTCCATTCGAAATAGACCCTTCTCTTGAGAGTGTGCGCTGGCCGTAAGCGGTTGTCGTAGCTCGAAGCTGATTTGCAGGAAACGACGGAAGAATGCAACGTCGTCCAATTAACACAAACTTGCGGCATCTGTGTGTCTTGGGCATAATACTTCCTTCGTTTGTTTAAACACAGCTCGGGAGATATCACCTTACAGTGAGTCAATGGTGGTTCCGGAACTCTCCGCTCGCATTTCTCAACCTGTCTATATTATGTCTTGCATTCGATTTTCCTCCATCGTTCATTTCGTCGTTTTTTTATGACAATATCATTGCCTTTACTCCCTGTGCAGTCTGTACGTATCTATATATACGTGTCTATATTTTTTCTCTGTTTGTGAATGTGCGCGTGCGTACGAGTGTTTATGCATGCATGTGTGTGCTTACGAACGTCTTTGTTTGTTTGTGTGTGTATGTGTGTGTGTGTCTCGGTGTGTGTATGTGTGTGTGTGTGTGTATGTGTGTGTGTGTGTGTGTGTGTGTGTGTGTGTGTGTGTGTGTGTATGCTTGTGTGTGTGCGTGCGTGCGTGCGTGCGTGCGTGCGTGCGTGCGTGCGTGCGTGTCACTCCCTTGCTCTCTATTTTTGTTAGGATGGTAGGACATGGTGGTCGAGAATGGAATGTTATTTGTTGAAGTGAAGTAATCCTTTATAATTGAGATCGACTTGGTGACGTGTGACCCTCCTCGGTAACGTTGGAAACAGATGCCAATCTCTCTGGTATCTGCAATGCTGAAGTACTGCGCCACAATTAATTATTCACGCAATAAAATACTACGAAATGGGAGAGGAGGGCTCCTAGTGGACCACTCCTCTCTTGTACAGTCTTCAATAATAACATCAATGAAGAGGAATCCTTATGCCTGGTTATTTGTGTTGATGCTGATACTGTTGTCTCCTGTCATCAGCAGCGTATTTCTAGATTTTGACAGGGTGAGCGTAATGCATTTCCCTCTGGATAACTCACCGTAGAGCATAACCTTTTTGAGTCAACCATTACTCGAGTCACATGACCGGTTCATCAAATTCGTGATGCAGAAAGGATGGCTTATGTACGTGACATGTTGGCCCGTCTCAACACTTCTACATTTGAAAAAGTGGCCTTTGTGAATTCTGAAAGATTTGTCGTAGATGCCTGAGATGGACTTTTTGAAAGTTTTCTGACGTGATGACGGTATAGAATATACAGGGCCTATGTTTCAGCAGAATACTACAGTGGTGTGATTACAATAACCTAGTAAATCTTGCATTTTGTTGAGACTTTAATGCCCTGTTACTATGCTCGCTTCCAAAGTCCTCAGGAGATTTCTGAGACAGTAGTTATACGGCTGTTAATGGTTACATCGATGGTGTTGTCAGATGCAATCGTGCTGCGCAAGTATGTGAAGTTCTTGACTGATTTTAGAGATGTGCCATACATTTCAATATGTGGACGGATAGGTGATTCGTGAATAAATGTTATGTTAACACTAACTATATTTGACTACCGTTCAGTCATCTGCTGACTGTTTGTCGGTGGGGGTTTTGTTGGAAGTTGAGTCGTGTTGAGAATTGTTGAGTTGGAATTATTGTAAATATTTCGGATTGGAATGTGACCGCACTGCATAATTATTCATATGTTGTCAGCGGATTGTTATAGTGATTATGGAACAATTAAATTAATTATAGCTATATGCATAGTCTTAGAGGCGCGGTGGCTGGAGCAGCGGACTCTCAATCGAGAGAATCTGAGTTCGAATCATGTGCTGTCATTTCAAACATAGGGCCAAGTTCGTTTACTAGACATTGCTCCAGTCCACTCAGCTATATGAATGAGTACCTGGCTATAGGTAGTGGTGGATATGTGAGTACGAATAGTCTTCTCGCATTGATTGCAGCGTGGTTGAATTCCTCCCAGTGAAGTCGAGATGGTGTTCTATCGAATAGGAGTAAAGTGTAAAACGCTTTGAGCAGTCCTAAGGACTGGATGAGAACTTACCTTGTCTTTGTACCTTTCACAAATTAAATATTGCGCATTGTGTTCGGGTGAGGGCAGCATCGGTTTAAGAAAGGGGTGGCGTAGAGTTGAGTTGAGTCGTCATCTCCACCGACTGATACCGACTGACACCGACTGGCAAGTTACAAGACAACTGAACGCGCCGCAAACCGACCGAATCCAGTCGCACCAGTTGGAATCCCCGCAGCCACCTCTATCTCCACTTCACGCTATTGCGGAATATATATGCCACACTTAGACGCGTTGTCGTTGTAGTAGCCTTTGCTCGATCAAAACATCCATGTTCAGTGAATCATCGAAGTGAGGCGACAAAAGCCCACGGCACACTAACCGATTTTTCGTCGGGGAAATGTTCCTGCCAGGGTCTCGCTTCGCGACTCTTTTGCTGTAGTCAGCAGATGTCACGTCGTAAAGCCATTGGTGGAATTCCCGAGCAGTGACTTTTCTATAGTCCATTGCTCGCCGAACTTCAACATTTTGGCCGTGGCCGTGTCCGTGGCACTTGGAGCTGTCGTGTTTATAATGATGTGTGCGCGTGCACGTTTGTAATTGGGCGCAAATCGCGCGAGCCGCGGCAATTTGTCGGTGTGCGCTGCACACTAGCCGACAAGGTCCGTCAAGACGTCCTGAAATCTAGCACTGTCAGATATTATTCAACAAACTCCGATCTTGTCGGAATTCGCAGCACACTAGCCGACAAGGAAGCTTATTTGTCGGACGTCGAAAAATTGGCTAGTGTGCTGTGGGCTTAAGGGATGAGTTTCAGTTCATGTGCTTCTTACGTTATTGGCATCAACACAACCTTTGGCTTTAGACGGAAATCTGGCTTCAGCAACACTCCCGCCATCACATACCATTCAAATGTGAAATGCCAAGTCTGCCTTGGACTACTTGTAGATCGGATTTGTTGTTGATGTGTGCCTTCTCCAGCAGGTGGACTTAGACCAAGGCTACCGAGTACACGCGCCCGCGGTAACGTGTTTTCGATGCACCGGATGCTCGTCTTTCGCAGGTCTGTTCTCAGTTTAAACCGGGATCAGCCCGAGAAGACGAACGGGAGTTTTTATAAGAGAGGATTGTCCCATGCAGTTCTCTTCATCACCCCGATCGGAGCTGGTCTTGGCATTGACCTAGTGAGCCATGTGTAACATGGAGGCCCTCTCGATTGAGCAACATCGATCGGTTGCCTTTGTTGGTAAACGGTGCGTTCCCCCGGCGTCGACGATAACCCCGAAAACGCTGTACTTCGTGCTGCGTAAAGCCACGGCACGAAGGACAGATGCAGTGGCGCAGTGAATAGAGCATCGGACTCTCAATCGAGAGAACCCGGGTTCGTATCCTATGCTGACGTGTCGAATCTTGGGGAAGTTCGTTCACGTTACGTTGTTCCAGTTCACTCTGCTGTATGAAAGAGTACCTGGCTACAGACAGTGGTGGATATTTGTGTACGTGTAGTCTTCGCGCATTAATTGCACTGTGGCTGAAGCTTCACAGAGAAGTAGAGATGGTATGGTTTTCGATTGATCCGGTCTGCCATGGAGTAAAGTTTAAAGTGGTTTGAGCAGTTCCGAGAACTGGATACTGCGCTATATAATATTACCTTTAACTTTTTAACTTCTAGCGTGAATTTCAATTGAGTGTCCGGGTTGTCGTACGCCTCTAATCCACCCACTCTATCAGAGTCTGTAATGGTCATCCAAATTACCTTATCTTACCTTACATTCCCTGTCCTATCGTGACCCAAAAGGATGCAACGCACCATCTACCGATTGCCCTATCACTGGCGCCCTGTTTGGTCGCCTTCTCTTCCCTTGTTTTAATCTGGAATTTTTTTGTTTGACACTACATACAATATCGTTCTCTTCTCGCTCCACAAATCTATTCTGTTTTAAATGTGTTTTTGGTGTTCCATCGCTCATTCCCTGTATAGGTCCTCCCATCGCATTCTACTCACAACTAGTTTAATTTTCATTTTTTCAATTTCCCCATTCGTTTTCTGTCAAACAGAAAGCGTACCACATTTGACGTGCATGAATTGCACACGTATCTTCTTTACACTGGTATTAAACCAATTGTAAATGAGACTACGAAGTGCGGCCCTTGGAACCAACCTCTGGTAGTCTAAGTTCAAGGCAACGCAGGTGTTTTAAGTCGAATTTCATTGGAACATCGTGTCAATATATGAGACCCCTAGTCGTGATGCAGAGAGCAAATTAGTGCACTTGAGTAATTAATGCGTCTACAGCATTTCCAGGCGGTACATCCGGAAACGTAACACTCGGTTCCTGGCGTACTCTCTTCGCTTCCGCAGATTAGCCCTGCTGCCTTCTGCGTTCTTAGTATACCCGAGCCTACCTTCAGTGATACTTTCGGCGCACACCCTTCCACAAATCAATGTGCATTGATACATATTCGTTGTTGGCCGCGATGTAGAATTTCTGTGAGAAAACACGTGGGATAATTACATCGGCAAGAATGCCGATTGATTGGATGGTCGACGGATGAGCCTAAAGACAATTTTCTGTCTTAAAGTGTATTGTCTTAGGACAGACAATAAAGTATTTTTGATTTTATTTTGATTTGATTTGATGCCAACGAGATTGTATCAGCTAGTTGGCTGTACATGGGTATGGGATATGTCTACGAAGAGATCATCGGCGGCGAAGGTACACATAATCTGGCCGTTTAGTGCGTCACGGGCGCATCTGGCTATGTGGGATACGCAAGAATTTGGAGAAAAGGCGTATTCACGTTAATAACTGGATATATAAAAATATACGCATTTTTTGATATTCCTTTTTGGAATTTGCGCACAGTACTGATTAAACATGGTGATCATCTCCGGATGTGCTTCTGCAAGAACAGCAGGAATAAGGCTGATATGTTGGTATTACGTTTGTCACTGGGTGATACATTTAGAAAGTGCTAATTCAATATAAATGTTTGCAAAAAATGGATAGTTATTAGGAGGCACACATAATCCGTTACTCTAATTGCAATCTAACTAAACTATACTCCAGCAAGTATCTGCGTGCGCGTGCGCGTGTGTGACTAATATTCTTTTGAAATTCTTTAAGAAGTTCTTATCGATTTTGGGGGGTCGTACCGTACGTTAGACGGACGTAAATCGACTGTTCATAACGTTTCACGTATTTTCTGGATGATGAGGTTCGATCATTTGGGGCCGTTTTACATAACTTGCATTAAAATGAATTATTGTCAAAGACTAAGACAATCATTTTCGCGTTAAGTACGTTCTTAGCTGCTCAGGGGCCTGTTTCACGAAGCGTACTTAACGTTATGAAATTACTTAGCATAAAAGCCTATGTTTAAAAAAATGCGCACAATTTACTTGGACAATCAATTTAGTGCGGGTGTGTTGCGCCATCAGGAGGGTGGACATTGTTGCTAGTATTATTAATTGTAATATTACGTTCCCCTTGGCATGTAATATAATGTAATGTAAACATGACATAGAGTATATTCGGGCTGAAGGAAACGCATTTCGGTGATAACAATAATTATTATATTTAAAATAGATATAGTGATAACAACGGTCATACTTCGCACCTTTTCTACGAAAGTGGTACTTCGTTGTTCTTGTTAAATCTTGTTAAATCGTCACAGAGAGTTTACCTACAGTCACAGATTGCTTCACATATCGTGATCAGCTGGTACATTGAAAGTGGTATGCATAATCAACTATTGAATGCAGAGATATATGACAATTAATTACGTTGTGCAACCAGGCGCGCACGAATTTCTAACATGTCAATGGTACAATGATCTAAACTCTTGCCTGCGTGTCCTATGACAATCGTGTTAGTGTTGTTCTGTGCGTGATTCGTCCGACCCACGACTATACTCATGTACCGACGGGACGACCGAACGCGGAGCAAACGTTTGACTTTGACCACATAAATCGCCATCAAATGGTATGCCGGGCGGGTATACGGTAGTGTCCCGTCTGTGCCGGTTATTTTGAGACGGGAACACAGGTCTGGAATACTTACTGTACGCCCTGTGATTAGATTCACATTTCTGTGGATTACGACGCTCGCTCTGTTTGCATGTTTGAATGTGTTGTAGTTGGTTCTCCGTTTATGCAACACGAATTTGTGAAAATACATAATTCGTGATAAAACATATGTATTCAAAGAGATTACTGTCCAGTGGGGATATTGTTCTTGGCGTGTTGTTGTTGCTGCCTCTGCTGCTGCTGCTGCTGCTGCTACTGCTACTGTTGCAGCTACAGCTACAGCTGCTACCGCTGCAATAACTAGTGATGGTGGTGACGGTTGCCGTCGTCGTCGTCGCTGCTATCATGCACGTGGTGTAATAGCAGCAGTGACCTTATTTATAACGATGATGATGATCATGCTGATTATATACGTTGACGCTGACACGAGGGCGGCTGTTATTTACATCACACCTTCATCATCAACGACGTCGTAACATGAGCATTGGGTCGGCAGTGGCTCTCTTCGCGCCGTCGTCACGCCAATTGACTCACTCGTCTCCAGCCACCGGCCGAGTAACGACGAGAACACGGCTCGGACGCATGCCGTCGGTCTCTAACGACGTTTTTCCGCTTCTATCCCCACTTGGCATTTCAGCCAAGCGGGGAAAGATGCGTGGTACATCCTACAATTGCGTTAGCCTCTGCGTCTAGGGCATCGCTGTTTCTCCGGTTTAACATATCGACTGCGTGATTAGATCAGGACGACTGCTTGACCACATAAAGCGAAAGATGTCGGCTCGTCGCCTTCGGTGCGTTGTTTGTCACTTTACATCGGCCCATATCGCGTGTTTCACCGGGGGGTTGGCGACTGTCTGCTCGTCATAACCCTCGTAGCAAAATTCAGTATCAAAATTAATTGTTTTGTTATCGTCTCGTGCAGGCGCCGGTGTAGTACAATCGATGGCTAGTGCGAACGCGTTACTGAAGAATTATGCAGATGAACATTTCCATATTAGCTTAAGTAGTCGTTGAAATAGTAGCTTAAGTAGTCGTTGAAATAGTAGCTTAAGTGGTCGTTGGGGCATTTCCCAGTTGTTCGTAATAATCAACCGTTATTGTGTATTCACTTAGATCGAAAAACATCAAGTTTATGTTATAGCCACAAAAATACGTTATATACTTATAGGCCCTTCTGGGGTATTTTTTGTCACTTTTGTTTTTAAACATATTCAAGTAGCTAGCATTAAACAATAGATGCCAGGCTATTAAAGGTGATCAGATAGACGCTTTAAGATACTGAATAGTTATGAAAATATTAATAGAATTAGTTGTATATAGAAAAACTAGAGGACATGAAGTACTGACAGAGAAGGAAGTGTAGACTAAATATCGGAAAGTACTCATTCTCGCAGAGTAATACAAAGGAACGGTGCATAGTACAGTCATTTGCAAAAGTTTAAGACCAGGCACGATTTTTAAGCATTTTATGGTATGGCATCAGATTGCATCAGATAATATCTGGATTGCATCATCCTATTTGGGCCTTGAAGCGATACACCTAGTCAGTACTTCCAGGTCATTTGTTTGCTGCTGTCAGTATCGATTAGGTGTTTTTCAGTTTTGTTTTCATCCCTGAAATGGGCAAAAAATCGTCTTTGACAGAGGTTCTATGGACACAAATAGTGACTCTACATGGAGAAGGATATACGGAAAGAGACATTAGTGCTAAATTACGTTATTCCAAGACAGCCGTGCACAACGCCATCGTCAAATTCAATACTGATGGCACATTTCGTGACAGTAAAAGGAGTGGTCGTCCACGGAAAAGTACGCTCAGGGATGACCACGCAATGAGACGCATCGTGATGTGCTCGCCAATGAGCTCATGCAAGAAAATTCGGGCTGCTTTACGCTTAAAAGGTACGGAAATAAGTCTCAGTACTGTTTCGAGACGTCTCAGCAAGGAATTTGGGCTCAAATCCCGCAAGCCGACCCGGAAGCCACGCCTGACACCTGTGATGAAAAAAAGAGGCTGGACTTTGCCAGACGATATCGCCACTGGACTCTCGCGCAGTGGAAGAAAGTGTTGTTCTCAGATGAATCGACCATGCAACAGTTTATACCTCGCAAGAGGCACGTTAGGCGGCCAGTTGGTAAGCGATTTGATGAGAAATATACAGCAGCCACAATGAAACACCCGCCAAGTCAGATTATTTGGTGTGCCATGTCATGTTTTGGCCCTTCTGGTCTGTATTTTATTCCACCTAACACCACTATGAATGGACCTAGGTACGTGGAGTTGCTGAAGGAGAAGCTGAAACTGCATATGGACATCCACAAATGTACGATTTCCATGCAAGATGGTGCTCCTTGTCACCGATCCAAGGTAGCCACTGATTTCCTCAAGAAGAACAAAATCTCCGTGCTGGAATGGCCTGGGAACAGCCCAGATCTAAATCCCATTGAGAACATGTGGACTATGATGAAGGATAAGGTGGCAGACAAACAACCATCAAGCGCTCAAAACTTGAAACAAGCTATCAAGGACGTTTGGGTCACCGAAATCACCCAGGAGTATTGCGAATCTCTGGTTTCTAGCATGCCATATAATAATCCAGGCGGTCATTGACAGCAAAGGAGGCCACACTAAATACTGAAAAGTAGAGACACTGACATTTTTGGACGACATAAAGTTTCATATTATGTTGTACTACGTTTATTTGGCGAAATAAACTGATATAATGTTATGTGAAGGCCAAAAAATCATAGTTTTGTCAAATTTCTTCAAAAAATCGTGCCTGGTCTTAAACTTTTGCAAATGACTGTATGTACTAATTGTGTTAATGCTAGCTATTTGAATATGTTTAAAAACAAAAGTGACAAATACCTCAAATATAAATATATAATGTATTTTCGTAGCGATAACATAAACTCAATGTTTTTAGATCTAAGTGAATACACAATAAAGGTTTACTATTACGAACAACCAGGAAATGCCTCAACTTTCGTTTAGACGTTTCTCTTAATTCAGGTATTTCGGATCACGAATCATTATAGTCACTCTCCAGATTATAAAAAGTAAATTCCTGTATAGCGCGGTATCCAGTCCCTAGGACTGCACATAATTATTTATACTTTACTCTATGACAGACCTGTTCATTCGAACACAATCTTGACTGATGTAGGAAGCATTACGCCAGGTGACCATTACTGCGGGAATGTTGTTTGTACACAACTTTCCACTACTGTCTATAGCCAGGCACTCGTTCATACAGCTTCGTGAACTGCAGTAAAGTAAAGTGAGCGGACTCGCCGCAAGAGGATTCGAACCCGCAATACATCTGGATTGAGTTGGACGATCTAAATACATCCGTTATGTGACGATACGGAAACCATGCTGACTGCCTTATATGTGCGCAATTTCTGTTGATGAATCCAGCGTGTCGCACAGATCCTATTATCGATATACATTCCAGTGCCTAGGTGCGTTAATTACGGCCGAGACGCCTAGCAATTGTCTCTTGTGGCATTCCCGAAACTCGTATGAATTCCATTGCAAATGGCATTATGACCTCCGCTGTGTATGTCTTATGAACTACTTTCAACACAACAATATTTTATACATTGATGGCGCATGTTTAATGTGTATAATTAATTAATATACCTCGGTCATACGTATCACCAATTTCGTGTCAACTGTTGTTTTTCAACAGTGTCGACTCAGTAAACAACATGCACCAACTTATAATGTCGAGTTTACGGTGAGCTATGATGAGCCGGTTTCAGTGTTTTTGATTCGAGGACATTTCTAACAACGGCTTTGAGTGATTCAGATGTGACTGCTGGTAAACGGAACGAATGGAATCATGGACAGCTGCACGTCACTTCTTTAGTTGTGAGTTATTAATTCGGAAATTGTGTTCTGCCGAATGTCTATACGGATGCACTATCATATGTATTATTCAATGTCCCTATGCGACGACAACGTGCGCACAAAGGAGGCGGTTTTTCTATTATTAGAGATGTGACGTCCATTGACTAACATCTGTCTCAGGGATGCGTCGCCTGGCTCGTATGACCGAAGCCCTCTCACTCAAGACGCCGTTTAACGGTCATCTGAAAACCGGTTGCCAATCACAAGGCAGTCAAAGAAAATGTACAAAGATGTTCTAAATCGAACGCAGAGTCGTCGACGATTAATCAAAGCGCGCAACGGAAGAATGAGCAACTTTCGTTGGGACTCCTGGCGGTATCATCGGTCGCCAATTCGCGCCGTGTATCGACCTACATAGTCACCAAAGGACACACAATTGACGAGGTCCGTCTTTCGATGGTTTCTTCCCAGCAATGATTCTCTACTTTATTGTTATACTGACTTAACCGAACCTGGTGGCGGTATGCCAGACATCCAGATATCCGGTATTTTAGTAAGCCGACTTTAAATCGCTGTTGTTTGTGATTATGGAAGAAACACAACCCACAATGAAAACGCATACAAGCAAATGTCAAGAAAACAGTTGCCTATTTGTGTGTGTGTGGGGGGTGGAAGCATCTGGTCAAGCATCCCTTTGGTACTTTGTTCTTATTTTTCCTTGAACCTATTGTGTCATGGGCAACTAATGGGTGGCTCAGGATGCCTCTCTTTGGCTTTATACGAGATACTACCAGCCATGCCACTGTAAGAAAATTTGCTTCGATAAACTGCGAAGCAAACAAAACGTGTAAGTGTGTGTGTGTGTGTGTGTGTGTGTGTGTGTGTGTGTGTGTGTGTGTGTGTGTGTGTGTGTGTGTGTGTGTGTGTGTGTGTGTGTGTGTGTGTGTGTGTGTGTGTGTGTGTGTGTGTGTCTGTGTGTATGTGTGTGTGAGTGTGTGTTTGTGTGTTTGTGTACGTGTGCGTGTGCGTGTGTGCGTGTGTGCGTGTGTGCGTGTGTGTGTGTGTGTGTGTGTGTGTGTGTGTGTGTGTGTGTGTGTGTGTGTGTGTGTGTGTGTGTGTGTGTGTGTGTGTGTGTGTGTGTGTGTCTGTGTGTATGTGTGTGTGAGTGTGTGAGTGTGTGAGTGTGTGTTTGTGTGTTTGTGTGTTTGTGTGTTTGTGTATGTACGTGTGCGTATGCGTGTGTGCGTGTGTGCGTGTGTGCGTGTGTGCGTGTGTGCGTGTGTGCGTGTGTGCGTGTGTGTGTTAAAAATCTGGTCGTTTAAGCTTGTATCGATATGTTTTCTCACATGAACGGCTTATCGTTTGCGATTGTCACGGTTATGCAGTGGTTGTGTTCTTATTCTGAATTAGTTCAACTGTTGACACTGTTGTTGTACATGTGCGTACAGGGAATTCTGGGACACGTTTAGGTCCTGCAGTGATAGTTGAGCGTATTTAGGCCAGTCGCATGTTTTGTCAAGTTTTTTACGTGATATTGAACCTATGATCATTCACAAACAAACATAAACTGATGACAGGACACTGTCGAAGTTATGGTTAAACATTGTTAAATGTTGTCCTTTCCTGAAATAACGAGCTTTGCGTTTATTACACTGCTTGCAATACTGTCGCAACAAAACCCACAGGAATGTGTACTAATTCCTTACGGTTCTGTCATACACTGCAAACATCAAAGTCAACTACTTTGGTTGTCAGTATGCTGATAGCTTGTTAGCACTTAGACACCTTTCTGTATATGGGTCAATATTTGACAGTGTGTATACGTGACTGTTTTGTTCACTTTTTATTTTAAGGTATTATTTCACGTGTTTGAGAAAGGTACGCGTAAAATACCTCATAATAACAAATGTACTAGTGTTTATGCATCAATATTTACACTTCCTATTGTTTGCATATCTGAACTTTGACGTGATAACCATCTTTCCCCACATACACGCATTTTATTGTTTGACGCCGTTGATACCATTTGGCAACCATTCCCGCGATATCACCTTTTGACAAACCAATGTACTTGAAGCCCCTACATTAATACTATAATTAATGAGTGCAATAATTACATCATGAATAACAGATTAAGTAGTAATATCGGAAGTTTATAAAACAAATTTGTTTTCGTTATTTGTTATCTATTTTGCCTATCCCAGTTTAGATAATTGTGATTCCTAAGCAAATGCGCACCGATTGTTTGCCCCATCTATTTACAGGTCAGGAGATTTGATATCGAAATTCGTAGAAAACAGCCAGTGTATTTTTAAACCCACTAAGGTTTTCACAAAGCCGAAATGGGCTGAACCCCTAAGAGAAGAATGCATACCCTGCCCTTTGTGAACGTTGTAGGGCTTCTAGTTGGTCGCATCACGGTTAGGATCGTTCTAATCGGAACTGGCGTTACAGCCTGTGCTGCCGCAGTGGTAGTATCGCCAACAACATCGCTAGATCACATTGCGTTGGCGACCTACCCCCAGCAACATACGATAAACGTGTAACAGGAAATCCACTCCGCGACACCGAGTCGCGAAAGTTGAGCAACCTGAGATAAACAGTAGGAAGAAATTCGCTGGCGGTCATATTCGATTTTACTTGTAGCTTCGCAAACATGAACCGCTCTGATTAGTACGGGGTTCGGCTCATTTCGGCACTGCGCAAAGCATCATGGGCATAAACATGTTCTCGCTGTTTCCTGCGAATTTTGACACTGTGTCTTCTATCTTGCAAATAGACAAGATAAACAGTGAACCTGTAAATTAGTTTGCTTGTTTATGTGTCACAATACGCAAACATTAAAATTGTGACTGCCTTACAGGCAAAATAGCTAATAAAAACAGTTAAACAAAGGGGATTGAAAAATAAACTTAACACGTTTCACCGCTAAACAACGTAATATTCTCTGATTATTCCATGCAATAATATTGGTATAAGGCTTTTTATCTCTCCCCCTCCTCCCTGATCCTCTCTCCTCCTCTCTCCTCCTCTCTCCTCCTCTCTCCTCCTCTCTCCTCCTCTCTACTCCTCTTTCCTCCTCTCTCCTCGTCTCTGCTCCTCTCTCCTCTTCTCTCATGTTCTCCATCCACTTCTCTCTCTCTCACTACCTCCCCGCTCGCTCTCCTTCCCCTCTCGCTCTGTCGCACACTCGCCCCGCTCTCTCTCGTCGAACCTCATTTGGGACATACGATGTATATAAACAGATACCGGTGTGCTTCACAAGCACACTATTTTTTGCGGCGAATATATGTAAATATGATATATTTCATACTATAATATCATGTTATTACGACGACAACGCGCTATGCACCTTCATGACGTTATTCGTATATTGGGCATTATCTATAATTAACACTGACTCCCGGTGGTTACAAAGCTGAATTCAGAATCGACTTTGCAGTGCGCGCAGTCTGGACGAGGAATACTTTTACGCCAAGCTAAGTTGTACATGCCATGCCGCATTATACACTCGAGTGTGTGGTAAACTAAACACGCCGCATCTGTCACATAACGGCTGTAAATGTTTGGAGTGTGCACGACATGATCACTAGAGCCACGGGGCCGGGAACGGGCTGGCAGACGACTCACATCTGCGTTGCGTCAAGATGGCGTTAGTTTCTTCGCAGTTTGGTTCGTCCGCTTTGTAGTCCGTACCTGTTTTTGTCCCCGTTCTGATATCCACAATAGCGCCAATATGCACTAATATACGATCCTGTGAATATGTGGCGCTAGTGTAGAAATATATTTCCTCTGCGATACGTTTCAGGAGCAAACTACCAATAATCATACGCAAGGCCGTGCGTTTTGTGACCACCCGAGGTTCGAGGGGCGAGTTCCTGTAATAGAACAACGTGTTTTGTTGCCTATGACTACGTATTATTGAAAATAATGCAGAACGAAACGTACAATGATTTGTTTCAGTTTGCGAATGGCAGCACCGAGTCAATAGCACAGGGACACTACCACATACGCTAAACGTTGAATTATGAAGATGATGGAAAATTCGTACCGATTTTAGAGTTCCCATTTTCGAAACACCGGCGGGCGTGATAATATTTTACGAAAACTGCCCATTTTCAGGATAACCTGGGGAACTAAAGGTATCCTAGCTTAATTACCCATTAGGTCACCACATGTCACCATGTAGTTGCGCAACTAGCAGCGTATGGTAACATACACACAAATAAGTCACTGAGGGTAAACGAATGCTTTTAAAAATATAACTAGAGGCGTGTGATCTTTACTTGTTCAGAGCATTAGTAGTGCTTGTGGTTCTCATGACATTTTAAAATTAGTGACGTCACATTTCTTACAATCACGCGAAATGGACTGTGCTCGCGAATCATCAGAACTATCCATTTCCATCAGAACTAACCATTCGTTTTCTGATTTCTTCCGTATTGCCTTGTACAAGGGGCCCGCCCGCATCATAACCGTTTGATAACATAGGCGACACTTGTTCATGGGCCTGGCTATTAGCCGCAGCATACGAAATGTTTCATCGCAGCTGTTTAAGATGGTTCGTGAAAGGTTCCATTTGGTGTTGCCCATTAAGGAGCCCTTCTGTGTCACGTCTGCCGCTAACGTGGGTTACGTAAACATTCTGACACCAATAAATAAACCGTGTTTGTTTACATGTCGTCAGTAGTTCTTTTTGTTTCGCACCGTCGATATGTGCGTAGATAATTCTACCGGACTTCCTGAGAGATGGCTATCAGTTACTATAATTATGCAAGTGTGTGGAATACATTTAAAATACAGTGGGACATCATTAATCTATATACTTTGTTCCGCAGTGCATGTGTCCGCATTTCACCAAATACATACATGCCTACATGCCTACATGCATAGATGCATACATGCATACATGCATACATGCATACATGCATACATACATACATGCATACATGCATACATACACACATGCATACATACATACATACATACATACATACATACATACATACATTCATACATACATACATACATACATACATACATACATACATACATGCAAACATACATGAATGTATGCATGCATACATGCTTGCATGCATGATATACCCCCTTTCAGTTAGTGTAGGCCTTCCTTGCTAGTATTCTTCGTTACCCCCTCTCTCATCTTTCCCCTCCGCCCCTCCCTCTCTCCCTCCTTCCCTCCCGCCATCCCCCCTTCCCTCCCCCTCCCCGTCTCTCCCTCCCTCCCTCCGTCCCTCCCTCCCTCCCTCCCACCATGTGAGGCTAGTATTATATATTGGTGGAACAACAGTCCGACATACAGAGCACCATGTGAGACTAATATTATATATTGGTGGAACAACAGGCTGACACACAGGTCACCATGTGAGACTAGTATTGTATATATTGGTGGAACAACAGGCTGACACACAGGTCACCATGTGAGACTAGTATTGTATATATTGGTGGAACAACAGTCCGACATACAGAGCACCATGTGAGGCTAGTATTATATATTGGTGGAACAACAGTCTGACACACAGGTCACCATGCGAGACTAGTATTGTATATATTGGTGGAACAACAGGCTGACACACAGGTCACCATGTGAGACTAGTATTGTATATATTGGTGGAACAACAGTCCGACATACACAGCACCATGTGAGGCTAGTATTATATATTGGTGGAACAACAGTCTGACACACAGGTCACCATGTGAGACTAGTATTGTATATATTGGTGGAACAACAGTCCGACATACAGAGCACCATGTGAGACTAGTATTGTATATATTGGTGGAACAACAGCCTGACACACAGGTCACCATGTGAGACTAGTATTGTATATATTGGTGGAACAACAGTCTGACACACAGGTCACCATGTGAGACTAGTATTGTATATATTGGTGGAACAACAGGCTGACACACAGGTCACCATGTGAGACTAGTATTGTATATATTGGTGGAACAACAGCCTGACACACAGGTCACCATGTGAGACTAGTATTGTATATATTGGTAGTATTGTATATATTGGTGGAACAACAGTCTGACACACAGGTCACCATGTGAGACTAGTATTGTATATATTGGTGGAACAACAGCCTGACACACAGGTCACCATGTGAGACTAGTATTGTATATATTGGTGGAACAACAGCCTGACACACAGGTCACCATGTGAGACTAGTATTGTATATATTGGTGGAACAACAGGCTGACACACAGGTCACCATGTGAGACTAGTATTATATGTTGGTGGAACAACAGTCTGACACACAGGTCACCATGTGAGACTAGTATTATATATATTGGTGGAACAACAGGCTGACACACAGGTCACCATGTGAGACTAGTATTGTATATATTGGTGGAACAACAATCTGACACACAGGTCACCATGTGAGACTAGTATTGTATATATTGATGGAACAACAGTCCGACATACAGAGCACCATGTGAGGCTAGTATTATATATTGGTGGAACAACAGTCTGACACACAGGTCACCATGTGAGACTAGTATTGTATATATTGGTGGAACAACAGTCCGACATACAGAGCACCATGTGAGACTAGTATTATATGTTGGTGGAACAACAGTCTGACATACAGAGCGCCATGTGAGGCTAGTATTATATGTTGGTGGAACAACAGTCTGACATACAGAGCGCCATGTGAGGCTAGTATTATATGTTGGTGGAACAACAGTCTGACATACAGAGCACCATGTGAGACGTATTATATGTTGGTGGAACAACAGTCTGACATACAGAGCGCCATGTGAGGCTAGTATTATATATATTGGTGGAACAACAGTCTGACATACAGAGCGCCATGTGAAACTAGTATTATATGTTGGTGGAACAACAGTCCGACATACAGAGCGCCATGTGAAACTAGTATTATATGTTGGTGGAACAACAGTCTGACACACAGGTCACCATGTGAGGCTAGTATTATATATATTGGTGGAACAACAGTCCGACATACAGAGCGCCATGTGAAACTAGTATTATATGTTGGTGGAACAACAGTCTGACATACATGTCACCATGTGAGGCTAGTATTATATATATTGGTGGAACAACAGTCCGACATACAGAGCGCCATGTGAAACTAGTATTATATGTTGGTGGAACAACAGTCTGACATACATGTCACCATGTGAGGCTAGTATTATATATATTGGTGGAACAACAGTCCGACATACAGAGCGCCATGTGAAACTAGTATTATATGTTGGTGGAACAACAGTCTGACATACATGTCACCATGTGAGGCTAGTATTATATATATTGGTGGAACAACAGTCCGACATACAGAGCGCCATGTGAAACTAGTATTATATGTTGGTGGAACAACAGTCTGACATACATGTCACCATGTGAGGCTAGTATTATATATATTGGTGGAACAACAGTCCGACATACAGAGCGCCATGTGAAACTAGTATTATATGTTGGTGGAACAACAGTCTGACATACATGTCACCATGTGAGGCTAGTATTATATATATTGGTGGAACAACAGTCCGACATACAGAGCGCCATGTGAAACTAGTATTATATGTTGGTGGAACAACAGTCTGACATACATGTCACCATGTGAGGCTAGTATTATATATATTGGTGGAACAACAGTCCGACATACAGAGCGCCATGTGAAACTAGTATTATATGTTGGTGGAACAACAGTTTGACATACATGTCACCATGTGAGGCTAGTATTATATATATTGGTGGAACAACAGTCTGACATACAGAGCACCATGTGAGACTAGTATTATATGCTGATAGAACAACACCCTGACACGCAGGATCTCCTGTGAGACTAGTCTTATATATTGGTTAAACAACAGTCTGATATACAGCAACCCTGTCAGATCGTCATTATATTGTGATGCAAGGCGTTACCGGGATCTAGTGTGGATGCTTATAAACACATTAACGGTCAATGAAAAACAAGTGCGGATACTGTATATAAAATAGTCTAAGCGGCGTGTGTTTTATAACAAAAGTGTTTTACACTAGACCATCTGACACACCTGTTAACGCCAACCGTGGGCCTACCGGGGAGCTCTTTTAGCGACGCTGCTAATATCGTACGTTAGCTGTTCATGTAGCCAGCCTAAACCACATCGATCGCCATTTTGCACCTATTTTTACTCTGCCGCTACTGGCAGTGCAGACTTTCTCCCCCCGGGAGCACCACGCCTAGTCTGCGATATACGACGTCGTAGTGCCACCACATCAACGCACTGGTCTCGGAACTGAGAGCATGGCTCAATATAGTGCCATCTAAAAACGAGTCAAATCCGCACGATATAGTGAAGGTGAAAGTGATCGAAAAGGCGAGACACCAAGAACTCGACTCGCTGTTGAATTCCTGGTGGACGTGAATCTAGGGTTTTCGCTTGTTAAGAAGTTTACAACGATGCCCTGACATGTGACTAAAGTGTGTGAGTGTGTGAGTGTGTGAGCATGTGAGCGTGTGAGTGTGTGAGTGTGTGAGTGTGTGAGTGTGTGAGTGCGTGAGTGCGTGAGTGCGTGAATGAGTGACTGAGTGAGTGATTATGAGAGTGAAGGAATGAGTGAATGAGTGAATGATTGGGCGAGCGAGTATGCGAGCGAACGAGCAAGTGAATGAGTGAGTGAGTGAGTGAGTGAGTGAGCGAGTGAGTGAGCGAGTGAGCGAGTGAGCGAGTGAGCGAGTGAGCGATTGAGTGACTGTGTGAGTGAAAGAATGAGTGAATGAGTGAGCGTGCAAGCAAGTGAATGAATGAATGAATGAGTGAACGAGTGACTGAGTGAGTGATAATGTGAGTGAAATAATGAGTGAATGAGTGAGCGAGCGAGTAAGCGAGCGAACGAGTGAGTGAGTGAGTGAGTGAGTGAGTGAGTGAGTCAGTGAATGAGTGAGTGAGTGTGTGAGTGAGCGATCGAGCGAGCGAGCGAGCGAATGACTGTGTGAGTGAAGGAATGAGTGAATGAGTGAGCGAGCGAATAAGCGAGCGACCGAGCAAGTGAGTGTGTGATTGATTGATTGATTGAGTGAGTGAGTGAGTGAATGAATGAGTGAGTAAGGGAGTGAGGGAGTGAGTGAGTGAGTGAGTGAGCGAGCGAGCGAATGACTGTGTGAGTGAAGGAATGAGTAAATGAGTGAGCGAGCGAATAAGCGAGCGACCGAGCAAGTGAGTGTGTGAGTGATTGATTGATTGAGTGAGTGAGTGAATGAATGAGTGAATGAGTGAGCGAGTGAGCGAATGACTGTGTGAGTGAAGGAATGAGTGAATGAGTGAGCGAGCGAATAAGCGAGCGACCGAGCAAGTGAGTGTGTGAGTGATTGATTGATTGATTGATTGATTGATTGAGTGAGTGAGTGAGTGAATGAATGAGTGAGTGAGTGAGGGAGTGAGGGAGTGAGTGAGTGAGTTGAGTGAGTGAGTGAGTGAGTGAGTGAGTGAGTGAGTGAGGGAGGGGAGGAGGAGGGAGGAGGAGCGAGGTGAGAAGGAGTGAGTGAGTGAGCGGAGAGAGGAGTGAAGTGGGAGGAGCGGGAGGAGTGGGAGTGTGGAGGAAGGAGAGAGAGTGGAGGAGTGAGGAGGAGTGAGGAGGGAGAGGAGGAGTGAGTGAGTGAGCGAGGTGAGCGAGTTGTGATATGGCGAGTGGGAAGGAGCGAGGAGGAGTGAGTTGAGTGAGTGAGTGAGTGAGTGAGTGAGTGAGTGAGTGAGTGAGTGAGTGAGTGAGTGAGTGAGTGAGTGAGTGAGTGAGTGAGTGAGTGAGTGAGCGAGCGAGCGAGTGAATGGGTGCATGATGAGCGAGTAACTGAACGGATGGTGGATGAATGAATAAGATAAATGAACTGGCGTGCTTGCCACAACTCACAACTCAGAATCAATTTATTTGACCTATAAATACGATACATATACAATGAATAACATAAGTAATATATAGGGTCGGGAGACTCCCATTAAGATATATAAAATCGCTAGAACAGGAGCTACCCCATAAGTATAAACAATAACAAAATTTACACGACACAAATCTGAAGAGCATATGAGTTGTTTTTATAGTCGATGATTACTCAATGAATCAACATACATACATACTACAAGGATTTGTTATATTGTATACACATTGACGTAGATATGGATACTTAGGTGGTGTACGCTGCTATCGTTTGTTACAGCCCATGGCTTCATGAAATCAGTAAGGTCTATTCTCGTGTATATTAGGAACATTCTTTCAGCTATATCTTAAATAACGCAATCAGCAGCATGCCACTTCAATTACGCCTACCGTATATATGGTGTTTCCGTAAGATTTCATTTCCTCAACTCACCTAGCTGGAACTGAGCCAATAACGCAGTAAATACCAAAGTTTGATCACGTGGCGTTGTTTCCCGGTGCATCTCGTGCCGTTTTCTCCCGGAAGGCGACAATGCAGCCTGCGAATAACAGATAGTATCAGATAAGGGAATAGTACGCGACATAGTCCAGCCAATCGACCGGTGATGCTAGACGATGCCACGATAATCTGCACTGCCAGGTGATATCTTAATTAACTGCAGCCGTGCTACTGCCGTACAGATTAGATCGTAGTTGTTCCATCCATACAACTCCCACGCGACAACAACGTACTTAATGAGGACGTATTGCTACATTTCTACTGTCGCAAGCAGAAAGAATTTTGTTGTTGTTGCCACATCTTCCTTATGGTTCAACTTGGGCACCCGCACTGCTGTAGCGCCTTGGTAATGTGCTCCATCTCTTTCCTTCTGTCGTCTGGCTCAGTTACGATGTTGTTGCATCTGTCCAGTGATGTTTTGATGACACGTATTTTCTGATGTAGCTGATGATGTGAACTAAAGTTCATTATTTCACTTCTTCCAACTCGATGAACATGTTCACGAATAGTGTATCAGTCATTTGCCATTGAAATATGTAAATTTACGAACGTTTGGAACTTTTACAACCTCATATCGTTTTGTACGTTTTTTTATGGCGTCTTCTTTGCCTTTCCGCTTTGGCTATTCTGGGCTCTTCCTATTGTGCCCTACTTTTCTCACACCATTCTTAAACACGTTCCTGCTCAGTTTTTACTTTCTTCCACCAAACTCATAGGGCACATTAACTGTGCGTGCCAGGAAGCAATAAAACTGTTGTGTTCCAATGTTTTTCACATAATATTATGTGGCAAGATGACGTTTACGCCGCCATTTTATTATATCTGCATTCACTCCGCGTTTTGTGTGAGTCACAGTGCAATAGAAAAAGCCATTAAAAACTCACATGTAATGGCGCCGCGATGGAGAACACTCCTCGTGGCCATCGATCGAGAGTTCACTTCCGGTTAGTTTTTAATAAACAATAGAGGTCAGAGCATAGTTGGGCAATGCAATGTAGGGCAACTTGAATTGTGATATGTGAAATCAAAACAATGGTTTATGCAGTACTCATCCATGCACTTGAGAATGCAAATTCGCTAGATTATTGTTAGAGATTGTTTGCAGTAACATCGTTTGGATGGATGTGTCATTAGACACGCGGGCGCAGTAATACATGGATATTTTTGTAAACATCGACGGGGCATCGCACGTACAGGTGTTTTAAATGAGCTGGATATACATGATTATGATTAAACTTGTTTAATATGTGACTAAAAACCCGACATGTGTACATGGTCTTTGCATGGCTGTGGTGAGGGCACTGGCTGTGGATGTGTGAAGCTCCTGCTACCTTATTATCAGACACGTTTGATTGATCATCTATGCGACAATGCACCGTGGTCTATGTATAACAACCTACTGGCTTAGCACCTGACAAACATTTAAGTAGGAAATGTGTGTCAATGGACGGGGGATTTTGGAATACCGGATGTATAAGATTGGGGACATAAAGTCACCATACAGGGATTAATGTGATGTGTAAAGTTTCGTGTAGGTTGTGACTATGTTGTTATGGGAATTTATACTTTGGCGACATAGAAACAAGAAGAACCTTTCCACAAATAGTTTATTTCACGCATTTAACGTATGTTGTGAAGTAAACTGGCTTTGATAATTGCAGGAATTGGTGGTTGTATAAAATATATATTATCAATTGGCCCGTATGCTGGGGACTCACCCCCATTCTGAGGCAAAAGAGTTCCGCTCGAGGTCTCGGGGGGGGGGGAGTTGGACGTTTTAGGGGAGCCTGGTAATAAACGCGCTCCATAAACACCAACGACGCTAAAAGGCTAATTGTGGTATATGGTCTGTAATATTAATTTAAAAATCAAGTCAGCACATATATAATGATATAAAACTGTACGTTAACGTATGTTCACTTGATTTTTTCAAGTGTCTTCATGAAAGTTGCACAGTGATACTTGGTAGGGTCGTACAACTGGCGAATGCAACAGCCATTGATGGGTGACTTGCGGTAGATTTTCTTATTACAGCAAAATGAAACTTTTCTGTCGTAATATATTCCATCGCAACCTGCATAAGAAAAAGGATACACAGTGATTATGTATGCAGAGTGGATGCATAGTAGTTTGTGTACATTAAATTAGTTCAGGCATGCAAATGCACACACAAGCACATACACTGTACGAACACAGATACACGCCATAACGCACGTATGTACATACACACGAGCGCACGCGCGCGCACGCACACACACACACGTACACACATTTAGGTTGCATAACATTAACGTTGTATACTTACTAAATGGATTATGTAATCGTATCATTCCTAGGACGCAGACGCCCGCACGTGCATCAATCATCTTTCCATAGCAGCACGTCATATTTGGATCTATCGGGTACAATTCGTTGCCGCAACAAACGTGCGTGCCCTTGTCGAAGTTCAGCACTGTGCATCCTGGAATGCGACACTCTCCAAAGCACTTGTTTGACGTCTATCACACACATATTACACACGCACGCACGCACGCACGCACGCACGCACGCACACACACACACACACTCACGCACACACACACACACACACACACACACATAAATATAATATATATATATATATATATATCTGCACAATACATGACAAAGCATAAATATCATTTGTTATCAACAAACTGTGATAAACGTTGGTACATTTGACAGAGTATCACGTCAAAGTTATTGCGTATAATTGCATATGCGTTTTGACATCACAATACAATTTTTTACAATAAAGGTTGGATACGAAGACTCGCACAACATTGCACGTAATAGGGACTAACAAATAATTAGCCAATATATTTTAAGTCGCTTATTGCTGATCTAGATGCCAGTCTTGGCAGGCGTTGAAGTAGTCTTCGGTTTAGATAGTGCGCATGGTGGGTGATTTGTGTGTTGTTGAATACAAAGATTCATTGTATCCACGAGAAGTGACCAGCATAAGCTCACAACAGATTGACTATCTGGTATCACTGACGACCAGCTGGATGTTACTAGAAATCACCAAACTGGAAGAAGAGCATTTATAAGATGTGATTTGGTTAAGGCTCTAGATCAATATGATGTTCCAAACGTATATGGATATTTCAGTATGTCTACTGATGTATAGAATATAGTGACCAGTTGAAGTTAAAAATTGGTGTTTCGCTGATTGAAACAACTACAAAATCAAATCACACAAGCATCTTTGAATTTACTGACTCATTACTGTGATATGATTTAAGTTTTTTTGGCAATTTACCGTAGTTTTGTGTGGATCGCTAATTATTTGTTCAATGACAGTTAAACTTAAAAGCTTTCTCTTTAAAACAGATTTTTCCACCAGACATATGTACACGAGCTGTGCAATACGTGTTCCTGTGAATCAACCACCCGCAACGCCCCTGGTTTCTGGTAATTCAGGCGGATTTTCGAAGAGCCTCTCACAATGTCATCGAAACAATCGTTTATAGCTATGACAGTCTCCACTCTGACACTCCAAAGCCTACAACGGGTTTCTGACTCCCGTTTGACTCGAGTGCGCCGGTGTGTCTTAATTTCTCAAATCGCCTAGTTAAACATACGAAAAAGCGATAAAACGGTTCAATTGTCCCAAACCTTGTTGCCACAACAAATGGTTCCTGACTGGAAAATCATCAACCAATTTCAAACTGTGATTGCCGCAACCAAGGAACAAAATTGCTATATTCAATACGATGTTATCCGCTTAGTGGGTAAGTTGAACGTCCATTCGGCGCCGCCCTCCCAAACCCTGCGCGTTAATCAAATGGTCATCTTTCGGTTCACATATTCGTGCTCATGCAGGTCGGCATAAGCTAAGTAGGGCGTTGTGTTCACTGCATAGTCTAAGCAGACGACATGAAGCGCGTCATTTCCTACGACAACCTTCTTGGCGCTAAATAAACTTTCGTAGCCGCTAAGTAGGTGACATGAAACCGGCCCCAGATGCGGGAGCACACCCCTGCCCCGGTCACTGCGCCACTGCTTTCCTGTGATGATTATTAAGAATAGCTGCGTACATTTTCGTTCAATAAAGTAAAATATGGCATCTGTTTACATCACCATCATCGATATGTTTAACTGGTGTTTGCGATCAAAATGCAATGTGTATAGGCCTACAAATGTGTATTAAAAAACTATTTGTGTAATTTTTCTTCGATAAACAACTTTTCTTGTTAGGTGTTTAGATCCCAGTGATAAACAAATCCAAATATTGGTGTCTGTGCGTGGAAAACGATATCCAGCGAGATCAGATGAGGCAGATTTGGCTGAGGGAGAGATTGACCATTCGGACACAGGTAGATATAAACAAATAAATAACATTGCTGTCGTTGTAACATTTTTTATTTGTTTCATTTCGACGTTAATAAACCGCCACGTAATGCTTCAATGACATTGAACGGCATTTTTTTTTAAATAATGCTACATCGTTCCTTCCTAATATTCGTCTACCTATCACCTTCTTTTAGTGTATGTTTCAGGGCAGCCTACCTGATAAAACAATTTCCATAATGACCCCACGTCGCACACCCCCCCCACCGTCGCATACCCTCACCCCCTGTTGCATCCCGCCCCGCTCCCCGTCCACAAGGTTGTCAATCAAACCTTTCTCTGAAGTAGATACAGTGACAAGCCCAGCCTGTTCAGGTGCCTGCGAATCCAGGAAGTTACTAATTGAATCATCAAAAGTAGATATACTTTGTTTCAACATAATTATTGTATTGCTACACTGTAACAGCTGTCGGCAGTTAAGGTAATCAGTTAACACTTCAAAGGGATACTTGTTTCACAACATCCAATACGTTACATTGTGTTAATTACAGCTGTCAAAGTGCCTGCATGGGCAGACATGCCCAAGTGTTTACGTCTGTAGAGCATCACCGTGAGAAAGACAGAGTCAGTGAATAGCCAATAATCATCCAACGAGTTTCTAAATTTACAACACACTGCAGGAAACATTATAATTATTACTAACAGTCAACGACAAAGTTAAATTGTTGTATTCAAATAAAAAACCTTTCAATAAAAATATGTTATTTTATATTGCAATTACAACAATTATAATACTCATTTTTTATTCTTCTAAGACATTTTATAATTATATTTTATAACTTATTCATAAGTTTCAGAAAACCATAACTATTCAATGTAATTTAATAGTTCTACCTAACGTCATCTTAACAAAATTATTACTTTCATTACATAATTCTACACCTGTAAATTTTTTTGATGTGCAGACGCGCATTAATGACACTGATATTATTGGCCGCTGTAATTGCTGTTGACTGACAGATACAGACATAATAATATGTTCACTGCCACGTGCCACGGCAGTCATCACCTGGCTGGTGGCAATCAAAGTTGTTACATTGTTCACAGGCCCAGCATTGGACGACGTCACCATACTGACTTTGCAGAACGCGTAGCATTTTCTGAAGGGATATCTGTATTCCCGTAATACGGCGGCAGTTTCCGTAATGCCGTAATCTGAGGTAAATTTCCTTAATGGTTACGGAAAATCCGTAATGGTAGGCAGCCCTGATGTTTTCGAAATGGTTAGTATAACTAAAAATCAAAAGGAAGGTATTTGCAAGAAATTATGTGACATACAATTCGTAGACGAAGACGCCTCTCTCTTCGACACGCGCGGTATGTAATGGTACAGATTTTAAATATTATACGATATCGTACAGGAAGCCAATGCAAAAACTTCAAAAGTGGTACAGAGCGAGAAAAACGAAGAGATCTTGTAACTACCCTTGCCGGACAATTATTTAGGACACGCTGAAGTTTTGTAATATCCTTTGATAGCGATATTATAAAGGAGGGAATTGCAATAGTCAAGTATGCTGCTAACAAGCGCGGTTGCAATAGTTTTAGCAACAGAAAATGACATATACCGGCGAATACGGCGAAGAACACGGATATAATAAAACCAACAGCGACACGTTTGAGATTTGTGTTGTCGGAAATTGAAGTTACTATCAAAGACCATTCCTAGATTCCGCACCGAGGTTGTTGGCGAGATATGCTGATTCAAAATACGCGTAGCGAAAAATCTATCACATTTACTACGCTGCACTGGAGTACCAATAATGATCAATTCAGTTTTATTTGCATTTAACTTCAATGTGTTGTCAGTCGTCCAGTGGAAGATATCTTGGAGACAATCATTAAGTTGGTTAAGGGAGCGATTTGTATACGGTGTAGCCAACGAAATGTAGATCTGAGTATCATCAGCATAAAGGTGATGATCTAAGTTATGTTTTTGTATAACAAAGCTTAGTGTCGTGGTGTAAAGAGTAAAAAGCAAAGGCCCAAGAACAGAACCGTGGAGAACACTAAATAAAGTTGGCAGTGCAGCCGAAAAGCAGTTCCCAATCTTTATGGTTTGTATCAATCAGTTAGGTATGACGAAAACCAGCTTAGAGCTGTGCCAGATATGCCGTACCACTTTAATACGCGTTCAATGGGAATGTTGTGATCAATCGTGTCAAAATCGGCAGAGAGATCTAGTAAGGTAAGTGCAGTCACTTTACCATTATTAATGTTCAAGTTAATGTCACTGTGAACCTTTAAGAGGGCAGTCTCTGTTGAGTGTCGACTACTTAGACGACTTGCTTCAACCTTTTTTAGTATCTTGGAAATAAAGCTGAGGTTAGAAATAGGTATATTGCTATTTAGGTCTAGTATAGGCAGAGGTGACTTCTTAAGAAGTGGAGTGACATGGACGTATTTGATATAATCTGGAAAACAGCCAGAGCAAAGTGATGCATTTATAATGCGTGAGGCATTTATAATATTTGTTATAGGTCCAATTAATGTATCGAGACATGCGTTTAGCAGGATTGTTGGAAATGGATCAAGTTCACAAGACATATGTGGGGAGGACACAACTATTTTCCTAACTTCATCAACTGTTGCAGGTTCATATGATTCAAGTAGAGAATTTACTTGTGGAAAGTCCACATTGACATTACTTAAAGTATGACCTGGGAAAGCAGAAGGAATAATACTGATTTTAATCTTAAGGTGAATAGAAAAGGAGTCTCATAGAGACTTAACTGATACATGATCTGGTAGCGATGGAGCAGACTGTCTATGTAGACTGTTGTTGACGCAGTTCCATAACTGACGCGGATTATCAGACTTATTTATGACAATATTTGTATAATAATCTGATTTAGCTTTGGCCACTTATCTGTTAAAGAGATGACATTGCCTAGAATAGCACCACCTGTCTAAAGGCGAGCGTGATTTGCACCACACACGCTCTAAATAACGACGACGTCCTTTAGATAGTATAATTTCGTAAGTCATCCATGGAGCTGGTGGTCTTTCTGACACACATTTGGATTTTACAGGTGCGTGTTTGTTAAGTAATGCATTGAGTACTTGACAGTACTGTTTATATAAATCAGATAAATATTCTTTTGAATATGTGATAAGGTCAGATTTAAGGATATCAGCCATTAATCCTGTGAATGGCTCTGTAAGACACATTGTGTTTCGACTCTAATGGAGTTATAGAAACGTTAACATTAGCAATGACAGTGTGGTGGTCTGATAACTCATCTGAAACAATGTGTGTGTGGATATTATTACACGTTGAACGCGTTATCAAGATGTCAAGCCAATGGCCATGTTTATTTGTCGAAAAGGTTGTTTCAAATCAAACGATGCCAGAATATCATCAAACATAGTTGTAGTTGTAAAAGGTATATCCAAATGTAGATTAAAATCACAAAGAATATAACATTCTGAATGAATGATTGCCAGATTTTCCAACAGATCCTGAAAGTCTTCAAATAAATTTGCTGGGTGTCCTGGAGAGCGATAGATACAAACAAAGTATGCGGAGAAAGAAGAATTTGAAATTTCAGCACATATGGACTCAAAACTGGAGTATTCAGGGTTGGAATGTAATTTAACTTTGAACTGCTGTGATACTAGAAAGTCAACACCACCGCCACGTCCGACTAAATGTGATCGATAATGAAAGGTGTAACCAGAAGGAGAAACGTCAGCAGCGCATGCAGCTATATCATGTAGTCTGAGTCAGATCTCAGTTACAGTATATCCAAAGGTAGATTAAAACCACAAAGAATGTTAAATTCTGAATGAATAACTACCAGATTGTCCAACATATCGTGAAAGTCTTCAAAGAAATTTGCCGGATGTCCTGGAGGGCGATATATACAAACACAGTATGCGGAGAAAGAAGAATCTGAAATGTCAGCACAGATGGACTAAAAACTGGAGTATTCAGGGTTATAATGTAATTTAACTTTGAACTGCTGTGATATAAGAAAGCCAACACCACCTCAACGGCCGACTAAACGTGGTCGATGGTGAAAGGTGTAACCAGAAGGGGAAACGTGTATCATGTTTTCTGAGCCAGGTCTCAATTACAGCAAGGGTGTCTATTTTCTTTGAAATTAATCTATCACAAAGTGAGGCTGTCTTATCTCATACAGATCGAACGTTTGTAGTGGCCACCCGAATGTTTCGTCTAACAGCTGGCCCAGGATTCCGACTTACATCTCCTGCTAGTAATATATTTATTGCTGATTTAAATGTTGGCGTAGAGCGCGGGGGATTGGCAGTAACTTTCTATTATAACAAACATAAATACATGGCAGGCTGTGCAGAATTGAAATAGAATAATGTATTCTAGTGTGATCAGGAAAAGCACATTAAAATGATTAGAAGTCAATGGTTTGTATAAAACAAAATATTTATCCCTTACGGCAACAGAGCAAGACAAGCAGAAAATACCTAATAAGAATAATGGTGATAAAATAATGATGTCAGACTATTATCTTATTCAGTAGAAATTAATAGAGCAAACACATGTGGCCACAATACATAAATACAAATGCTTAGCCATGGGTAAACATTAATTATTTATTGTTTAAGCCAAAATATCATTAAATAGTAAGAAAATAAAAGCAATAATTATATTACCCAAATTGCATGCACAGTCTGTGTTAATAGAACAGTTAGAACACGTCTAAACGAATGGACACAAAATGTTGGTTAAAGGATATTAATAAAATGACAGAGATAAAAAGTTCAACATAGAAATGTAGATTGTACTAGTTAGTATATAGTAATTTATTATATATAATTATATATCATCTTGATAATAAATAGTAAGGATTGTTAAGCCGAAAACTAAGGCTAAGCCTAAGGCGAAAGGCAAAAACTAAATTACATTTACAAGGATAGTAGAGTCTCACTTTTAACAATAAAGCCTAACTTATTTAATTAGAAAAACGTTGAACCGGGGCCAACACCGGTCATTAAATTGAGACTTACAGGCCTGCGAAAGTGATCAACAATCATTGATATTGGCTAACGGTTTTTTAAGTTGTATATATCAGGGCCAAAACTTGTTAAAATATGCTTATAGTTTAAATATACTTAGCTTATGGTTGAATTCTTGGTTCTGTAGCACTTTACAAGTTACATAATATTAAAAGTAATCTATTCAAAATAATTAGTATACTATAGTTGAACATTACACGAAAGATAAATTGTGAAAGTAAACATTATGTCCCCCCTGGCGACCTATTATAACTTCCAGGAATCCCTAAGTAAATAAACTGTTTTAAATGGTGCTAACGTGCGGCATGAATTGTTATATAAGTTTACTGGAAAATGTACACACACACACACACACACACACACACACACACACACACACACACACACACACACACACACACACACACACACACACACACACACACACACACACACACACACACACACACACACACACACACACACACACACACACACACACACACACACACACACACACACACACACACACACACACACACAGACATACACACACACACACACACGCACACACACACACACACACACACACACACACACACACACACACACACACACACACACACACACACAGACATGCACATACATACACACACACGCACGCACGCACGCACGCACGCACACACACACATAGTTCACGTTGTGTTGTGGTAAAGATGGTAGGGATTTACATGACACATGAGATTGTTAACGATAATGTTGATGCAATTGTTACTACAACATATGTGGAAGATCAAAGAACTATATAGTTGATCTCAACATATGACGTTGTCCTGAGTATAATATTTATTGCTATCTCCATATATACTACACCGTCCGTAGTAGACAAATATGGTAGACCAGGAACTTACGGTTATCGTATAGGAGCGCTTCGGTGCCGCAAGCCGTGGACATGAACAGCGCCAAGACATGATAGATTTTCTCACTGAACCTGAAAATCAACCACTGGAATAAAAAACATGCAATTGTCAGTTGTCAAGCGCAACGTAAAAGTCGACATCTGATACCTGAGCAATAAAGTTCTCTTATGCCGGTTTATTTGATCCAAATCCAATCGAAACGACGATATTACATTTTTACGGTTCCCTGCTTCCGGTGTAGATTCAATTCTATCACGCAGTGCGATTCCGTTTCGAGTGTCCAGGCATAGCAAGGTACGTGTTAGCTTTACCGGCTTTAACATGTTTATATGGCGACACTCTGAAGAGCCACTCAGGCGGGATGAGAGAGATGCCATTCCAGAGATGTCAACACTGGTTTTGTCAAGGGGTAATGTTTTCACGTGTAGGCATGCATGGAGCGAGGTGACCCTGCAATGCATGAATGTCACGCTACATGCGGCATGGTATTAAGACGTGATGGTAGATATTTCTGCAAATATAATTGGAACGACAGTAACTAGATTCTGTGCAATTTATTTAGCGTATGATCATATAGTTCAAGAATATGCGTTAGGTGATTTAATCTATAGTTAACAAATCGGTCCGTTTTCGTGGCGACATTCTACAAAATCAGTATCAATATGAGGCATGTTTTAGAGGTTCAAGCTGTCAGCGTGGGTTGGTTTCACGACAGCAGCATCGGGTCTTGTGCGGCATTTAGCCAAATTATTCTGCTTTGGCTCTGTTGGGATAGCGCAGGTTCAATGTTCGGTGTAGCATTTAGATGAAGTGGTTGTGATTCTGGTGTGACGACGAAGGTCCCAGTTTGACGTACTGTCATGATGTGAGACGTTACAAATACATATTGTAAATATCGACGTGCATGTGTGCGTGCGTGTAAGTGTGCGTGAGCGCGTGCGTGTTTCGGAATGTGCATGCGTGCGTGCGTGTGTTAGTTCATTTTGTACAGGGTTGATACCGACTCGTGTAATGCACCACTACTTTGATTGTTACCCTTTTCTACTGCTCCTATCGACAACCCTCACGTTTATACCACCTTCCGCCTTTTCCACACCCGTCGCCTCCCTTCCTCAATTGACACGTGTCCGTGTTCTTGCAGTCTCGCTGTTTCTCCGCCTCTGGCCTCTGATAGTTAATCCTTCTCCATCCGCACCAGCTGACATGCCTACATCATCCGGCTGCGTATTATTCTCCCCTTTAAGGCCAGGCTAAACCGGACTGGAAGTCCAAAACAAATATGGGCAATATGACTTGTATTTATCAACATAGAGTGGTATAACTTGGCAAAAAAAATCAAATTGATGTATTTTTTGGAAAAATTAAGTGAAATTATATTTTTAGCATCAGTATCATGTGATTCAAGATGGCCGACGTGTGATAACAACACCCATAAAAAACAAGATATCTAAAAAACTACTCATCCTATTAAGCTGAAATTTGAAGATCATATTTGGTATAAGGAAACAAAGGAACTGGACCAAAATTATGAATTTATTTCATAATGTAACATTTTTATGGACAAATGAATTGCCGAGATGTAGCATGGTCATTCTCATGTGCCTAATTTCGGCATAGTATCAGCTCTAAAAACAAAACTACTTAAGATATCTGATTGATTTTGATCCACGTTCTTCCACAATATGTGCTTTATAAGTGTTCAAAATTTCAAGACAATATCTCAATGGATAGCAGAGAAATCCTGCTTTGAATAACGTCATTTAACCTGAAAAAGGAGTTTTTGAGAAAATTGCGAAAAAAAGTTTATTGTCCATTTCAAAGCACTTAAAAGGCTCCAGTTTGGTACGTAGAGTTCTTCTCAGGTGCCCTAGCCACTCTTTTCTTCTTTCTCTGTTGCATAGCTCTCTTTGTAGACTGGCCAATTGCTGCTGTCACGCGTTTCTTCTTAAATGACTGAACCATCTCCATGAAGTTGTGACAACACTTTAGAAAAATCTTTATTTAAAAATCGTGCATATTTAATTAGGCAAATATGACATGATAGGCAGTCACTAAAATGCACATTTTTAAATATATTTGACAGCCTCATTTAGATGTGACATTTTGTGTGTATATAGAATGATAGTATGATGTAAATCAGGTGGAAAAAAAAAATTTGCAGTTTAAAAAAATCACTCAAATGTAGGGGTTTAGCATGGCCTTAAGTCGAATTGCGTCACAACGTTAATGCAATTGTGTCTGAAAATTAAAGGGCATACGTAATGCATTACCAATCCAGCTTTGAAAAGCATAAGCATAGTGTTAAACAGACGTGGTGTTTAATTAAAGAAATTATTCAGAAAAGTCAAAAGAAAGAACAATTTCCAGATTTGTTCAAAGTAGATGGGGAAATGATTAGTGACAAATGCATTATTGCAAACAAATTTAACACTTTTTTACTAATGCTGGTCCTACTCTAGCCTCTAAAACAACTACTAGTGGAGGTAAATCATACAAAGATTACCTGAAAAACCCAATATTGCACACTTTCAGATTTAATCCGATTGACATGGAAACTACTGTTAATACAATTGATCGGTTACCTCCAAAATCAAGTTGTGGAAAAGACGGTATTTCAACACAATTACTAAAATTGATAAAAAAATGATATCAGCAAAGCAGTCACTCTAATTATTAACCAATCAATAATAACTGGTATTTTTCCAGACAAATTAAAAATTGCAAAAGTCATACCCCTTTTCAAAAAAGGTGATATTTCTGATTTTAACAATTATTATCCTATTTCTATCCTGCCAGTGATTTAAAATTTTTTGGAAAGGGTTGTGTTTGATCAAATCCACGATTACTTCCATTCTAAAGCGTTATACTACAATAGCCAATATGGGTTTAGAAAGAAACATTCTACTGAGCTTGCTACACTCGAAATCATAGACAGAATTATACAAGAACTTGATAAATCGGTTACTCCAATAAATATATACCTTGATTTATCAAAAGCATTTGACACAATTTATCACAATATTTTGGTACAGAAGTTAAATTACTATGGATTAAATGATAAGGCTCTGGACCTTTGTAAGAGTTATTTACAAAATCGTAAGCAGTATGTAGAAATTGAAAATGTTAAGTTTAAGGAAATAGTCATCAACACCGGTGTCCCCCAAGGTTCAATTTTAGGGCCGCTCTTATTTATTATATATATATCAATGATATAGCACATTCTAGAGACCTTTTCAAATTCATAACATATGCTGACGACACCACTGTTACTAGTACACTAACAACGTTTAATGATTCAGAAGGCCAAATGCGAAGTGAAAATATTAACAAAGAATTAACAAAGATTAGTAATTGGTTAAAAGCTAATAAACAGTCACTAAATGCCAAAAAGATTCATGATTTTTCATATGCCTCAAAAGAAAATAGAATACCCTGTGTTACAAATAGATGGGGCACACATTGAATGTGTAAATGATTTCAATTTTTTAGGCATCACAATAAATAACCATTTAAACTGGCAGAGTCATACAAACAAAATAGCAAATAAAACATTATATATTATGTACAATGCTCTTATTCTCCCTCATATTAATTATGGCTTACTTTTATGGGGTCATCAGGCACATCGAATTTTCAAATTACAGAAAAAACAATACGAATAATATTCTTAAGTAAATATAATGCTCACACAAGTCCTATTTTTAAAAGACTTCAGTTGCTAACGTTGGATGACATTTATAAAATCCAACAATTAAAATGTTACTATAAATTAATTAACAATCTTTTACCCTACTACTTCAATGTTTTTCCAAACACACACATCTATAATATTCATCAGCACTGCACACGTGAAAGAAATAATCTGTATATGTCCAGATTCAAACATGAATTTGCCAAAAAATGCATTAGACACAACATAGTTGAGACTGTTAACAATACACCAAGTATTATCATTAATAAAATTTACACCCACAGTCTGTATGGTTTTTCAACATACACAACAAACTTTTTTTTTTAAATTATGAATCCTGCGTCATTGTAAATTTAATTGCTTTATTTGTAATTCGTAATACGTATTGAAATGTATACCTAAGTAATTATCAACTGTAAAACAAGGCATATGCTATTCTGATTTGTGACATGTAAATTTTGATGTTGATTATATTTATGGGGTGGCTCATGTGCTAGCGATATTGTATATCTTAATGGGAGTTCTGATATAAAACATTGACAGAAATAGACGATCCAAAGCAATCCTCCGAATTCAGCTCCACTCATGTGACACTACTGGGATTCAGCGCAGTACATGGAGTTAAGCAGCGATGCTTACTGGGTGGACGGAAGGCGCCAGACAGACCAGCATTGTTCTGTGAGATGGGGGTGAGATGCAATGTGATCTTTAAATCCAAAGTGATGTAAAAATAATACCCAATTGTTACACTTCTACAGCAATGTATTTAGCGCAATGCGTTCGCCTAGGTTATGCAGCATTACTACGTTTGTAACTGGGATAAATTAACCTATTTGCTTCTCGCCCTTGGTTATGTGTCTAACAATGATTTAACAAGATTTAACAAGATTGCCATCCAGAAAATTACTCTGGATGGCAGGTGGACAAGGAAGCCTTTTGGCTTATCGAGAGTCAAATACTTTTTATCTACATGTATCCCGCCCTTTTAAGGTGTGTGTCGATTTTATTTTAAAACATATTCACGCTACTAGCACCAACACAATCAGGAGATAATCTGTTCCATTCATTTACAGTCCTTTGTGAGAATGAGAACTTTCTTATATCTAATCTACACTGCTCCTTTACTAATGTAGCTTCATGTCCTCTGGTCCTTCTATTTTTCTTAACTGAGAAAAAAATGTTTCTATCAATATTTTCATAACCATTCAATATTTTAAACACTTCTATGTGATCTCCTCTCAATCTCCTGGTCTCTAATGTTGTTAAACCACATTCTTTTAGGCGTATTTCGTAACTAAGATCCCTCAGATTTGGTATCATTTTAGTCGCTCTCCTCTGTACTCTTTCTAGCACATCTATGTCCTTCTTGCGATATGGCCTCCATGCTTGTATACAATATTCTAAATGAGGCCTCACTATTGTTTTGTACAGCGGTACTATTAATTCTTTTTTCTTATACGCTATATTTCGCCTAATTAATCCAAGGATTTGATTTCCCTTTGACGCTGCAATTCCGCACTGCTCTGAAACCTTCATATCAGCACTAATGGTTAACCCCAAGTCCTTTTCTTTTACAGTAGTACTTAGAACAGTACCCCCCATTTTATATTTTACCTCTTCATTCCCATGACCTGTGTGGAGGCATTTATATTTCCCAAAATTGAACAGCATTTGCCACTTTTCAGACCATTTGATCAACCTATCAAGATCATCTTGTAAATGCTGTCTGTCTCCATCACTTTTAATCCTTCTAAACACTTTTGTATCATCCGCAAATTTTAACACCTTGCTTGTTATATCATCGTCCAAATTGTTGATATATATTAAGAATAATATAGGTCCTAGTACTGATCCTTGTGGTACCCCACTCAATACCGATTTCCAGTTTGAAGCCTCCCCATCAACTACTACACGTTGTCTTCTGTCATTCAGCCATTTTTCTATCCAGTTTATTATACCATTTCCTATGCCATGGGCCTTTAGCTTAAGGAGTAATCTCTGATGTGGTACTTTGTCGAAAGCTTTTTGAAAATCTAAATAGATGATATCTACTGGTGATCCCTCATCTACCCACCTAGTGATGTCTTCCAAAAAACATAACATATTTGTTAAGCATGACTCGCTTTTAAAAACCCATGTTGAGATGGGTTTATCAAGTTATGTTTAACAAGAAAATCCACCATGTGATCTTTAATTAGTCTTTCTAATAATTTGCAAATCACTGATGTTAAACTCACTGGTCTATAGTTCTCTGACTTGTTTCTCGAACCTTTTTTAAATAACGGTATAATGTTTGCCTCTTTCCATTCTAAAGGAACCACTCCTTCTAATGACAAATTGAAAACTGTTGCAAGCGGTACGCTAATTTGTTCTACAATTTTCAATAGTAGTTTGGGCGGAATCCCGTCCACTCCAGGTGATTTATTATCCTTCATAGCCCTTATTTTCTTAGCTACCATTTCCGAGGTTACAACTAACTGTCCTAAATAGTCTGAATCTGCCCCCTTGAACTTAGCCTCTGGTACTGGCAGTGAACAAATATCTTCCTTGGTAAACACAGAACTAAAATACTCATTCAGGTCTTCTGCCATTAAGAATCCCTCTGATATTGTATTTCCAGCAATATCTTTTAGAGGACCGACCTTATCCTGAACTTTCTGTTTGCTTCGAATATACGCATAAAAACTCTTACTGTCATGTTTTATATTACTAGCTAATTTTTTTTCATAGCTTCTCTTTGAATTTCTAATTTCAGCTGTAGCTTGATTAAGTGCTTCTTTATAAATGTTGTAGTCTTCATCATTTCCAGTACATCTATATGACTTCCACATCATTTGTTTATACTTAATTTTTCTAATGGCTTCTTTCGATAAGTGTTTCTTTTTAGACCGTTTCCCTTGTTTTTTGAAAGGTACAAATTTATCGACTATGCATTTAATTTCACTATTTAAGATATTCCAGCATTCGGTTGCTGTCTTATTCTTCAGTGTGTTATTCCAGTCTATCTTTGCTAAATATTTCCTCATGTCCTTATACCTTCCTTTGTGGAAATTTCTCCTATACTGCTTTTTACTATTCCTTTTTGATTTTACTTTGATGGTAAAATGTATCTGGTTGTGATCACTACTCCCCAGTGGCTCACATATCTTGACATTGTCAACTAATTCTTTCTGTGAGGACAAAACTAAGTCTAACACATTCTCTCCCCTGGTTGGTTCTAGCACATGTTGAGAAAGGAAACTATCTTGTACTAAAACTAAAAACTTGTGGTCCTCACTCCCCATACTCTGTAGAGATTTCCATTGTATATGCCCATGGTTAAAGTCCCCCATAATAATACAGTTCCGTTTGCTTACTTCCCTTATAGCGTTTTGTATTTTTTCATTCTCTTCTATGCTTATGTTTGGACTTCGATAAACTAACCCAACTGTTAACGTTGAGTTTCCTGTAACTATGTTACACCAAACAGCTTCTTCGCAATCTGCTTCTCTTTCTAATTTTATTTCATAAGCCTGGATAGATTCTTTAATATATAAAATAACTCCACCTCCCTTTCTTCCTATTCTATCTTTCCTAAACATTACATATCCTGTTAGTCCCAATTCGGCATCTGATATATCAGTGGTGGCCCACGATTCGGTTATACCTATTATGTGAGGGTCAATATCTTCTACCATAATGTTTAGTTCACTTCTTTTGTTTACTATGCTCCTTGCATTTAAACAAATGCATTTATATCCTGATTCAGAACAGTTTTCCAGGCTGTTCTTTGCCGATTTATTTCTGCTGTCTTTATCTATGCCTCCAGTTTCAGGCTTCTCTGTGAATCCCCCCTGCGAATCTAGTTTAAATAGATGCAGCCTGTCCCACTGTCAACAGATTGCAGCAAGTTCTCTGAGAAAACTGCTGCCCCCTTTCCACTTAGATGTAGGCCATCTCTCATGTACATATGAGAGATGGCTACCCAGTTGGAACAACGCTGTAATCCTCGACGTATTCATATCATATAGTCATATGGCAGAGTTAATTTCATTGCTGTCGTTCTTGCTTTTCCTATCGGAGATAAAGTGTTAACCGAACGTGGCTCATGGGACTGTATCGACTCGTACAGGCGTCATACCATAGTCCCCACTCAACACAGGTGGCCTATCAGTGCCCAGCAGACAATTCCGTTCACATTTGCTTTCGCCTTTCCAAAGGTCAACCCATAGTAGACATGCGGAATGCGATTTCAAAGCGTCAGCCACGGCGATGTGACGTCTTCAACGGTTCCATTTTGTTGGACAGGTTTATAGTGATCATTGTCAAGTGCGTCAAGATGTCAGCCGCGCGGGCACTGGACTAGACTACTACGCCAGATTCACTTTTCTATAGTGCCAGTTTCTGCGTTTGGGACACCTTAAAATGCGCAGGCTTACTAATGTGATTTGTTGTTTGTTGTTCTGCACCGCACTCGTACGCGGTATTTTCTGATATTCGACAATTCTACACACGTATAATCGTCAAACCAGCCAACTCACGTTGGCAGGCGGATCAGATTGGTTCAAGCATTTCAGATGGAATCGAATCCAGCGCACGGAGAAGGTGGTTACTGGATGATCTTACGCCGACAAATTTTATTGTAGGGCCAGACCTGTCTCCATTTCGCCAATTGCTACAAGCGGAGTTGTAATATTTTCTTCCAACATAGTTTGTGTGGCTATCTATTAATGCAGATGCCGTGATATCAAACCTTGTCAACTAAGGACTGTTTCACCAAGATGGTGGGCTTATCAGGACAATCCTTCACTAAGCAGAATCCGTTGTTAATTTTTTTTTTTTACAAGAACAATTCGAAACACCGCTGTCATATCACTGAAGACACTAATTCTGTGACACCGCCGGAAGTGTCCCGGTGCGCGCCCTGGTGGCGCGTCCTGGTGCTGACAGTTTTCAGTGCACACATCACTGCTTTTAAAGGGAAAATTCGGGCATAAGAATGTTAGCGAGACCGTCCCCTGGCCCCTTGCGAGCAGACACCGTGCAACAGGTGGTCGGGGTTTCTTGCGCTGAGTTGTGCAGAGCCAGCATTACCGCCGAGCTCATGGTTTCGCTGGTGCAATGCTCGCAAGCATAACACGTGCGCCACTTCAGTTGGGCGCGGGCATCCAGCGATGGCTGCTTTCCAGGTAGTTGTTGGTGCTGACGTCCACTGTTGATGTGTGTACACTCCTACACCATGCCGGTGCGCGGTATGCAGGCGCCTACACTGCACCAGGGTGGTTGTGTGTAGTGCTGTGCTTTCTCCCCTTGAGGTGTCAGTTACTTGACATTGGGTAGCATTTTCTTCAAAGGAAAGCCATCGAATCGAACTTACGCGATTCAAACATCAGTATATTCCTAACTTCACCCTTATTATAATATTGTCCCAAGGCACATCCATAGACACGTTTTCCGCGACAACCGTTCTTATAACCACAAACAGCTGCTCTGGATAAACGATTTGCAAAAAGCAAATGACGTAATCATGAACCAGTTTACGGGTTTTGCAGTGTGATCATATTCGTTTCTGCAAATAAAAAAACCCCGACTGCTGCCGGCTTAAACTGAGAAACAAGCATTTAATTCACCTATCGCGTACACAGGAACATGCACGTACGGGTGTTTTACTCGCAAAAGCGTATTTGTCATATCAATCAAAACAGTCCGAGTGGTGCATGCTAATCATGCCAGACCGTCGGTAATGGCCCATGACGCCATGGCGTTATGTCAACGGGGATGCGGGGTAATTGGACAGATGTGTCGGTCACAAGACAACAGAAACATTAGTGCACTATGCCGATATTCTTATGATTTGGGTTTTACGCGCGACGTCCTAAATGAAAGAACAAAGTATGTGGAGACGTTAAAAAGTAAAGTGAAGGCTGGAAGTAAATGCCACGTATCGCCTTGGTATCTGAATTAGGGGCAGGATAAATAATTGACTGCTTGCGGGTACATGCCAATGGTCTATTTGGTGTCTGTTATCGTCAATACTACCAGACCGCCCTGGTTGCAAATGCTTAAACAACGACCAACCTCGATGTACATATCTGTGGACAATACAATAAACATTACATTCGCATGTTGCCAACGGTTGGCCTTGGGCAAAATAACTTTACTTCTGTGGAATATACGGTTTCAGATTTTCTCAGCAGTTATTGCGTTTTGTGCTGAATTAAGGCACACATTCACTGACTGTTTGACAGCTCGCAGAATAATATTTTATGTGACGACATTCGTGTTTTGCGAAGTGTTTTATCTACAAGAGAATTGCGAAATGTGTGTGTGACCACCAACATTATTGAAAGAAAACAATATGTCAAAAACTTATTATTTCAAACTATCGAGTTAAACTCGTTTACATAATATATTCCTTTCCAAGCACGCTCACACGAACGCATGGGCGCAGGCACGCAAGCACATGCGGGGTTTGAGCAGCTTACATCAACAATGGTCGCACGTGTTCGTAAAGTCCCACACTAAGCATAACGTACATAGGGAGGTTCGGCAGTCAGTGCGTATCAATTACATTGCTACAGTTGCTCCACCCAACGAGTGAAAAATAAAATATTATTTTTTATTATCTATTTTGGGTAGCAAAAATCGCATGTCCCCCAAAGCGTATTGTTGTGGGGACATTTTAATTAATCCTAAACAAATAACGGTTTTTAACTTTGCGAACTTATCGACAGCTGTCTACGAGTGTACTGCCTACTGAACGGCGACAGTGATATTCATACCCAGTAATTGTCTAACGTGATTTTACGCCGATGACACTAAGACGTTTGGCGTTTAAGGTATTTTGTGACGGCGTGTTGTTGTAGGTGTGCGGACAGACAGCTGTCCCGGGGCAGTAGGACTGATGAGTCAGGCCGAGCTGTGTCTCGCCCCCCTCTCGCAGCCGACCAACGCCACGCTCGTCGGCGGCTTGACGGCCGAGTCCTGGAAGCAGTCGTGTCGGTGAGTGTTGGTGTTCACCTTCCGTCGTGTAGGTGCGTGTCAGTGTTCACATTCTGTTGTGTCGGAAAGTGTCAGTGTTCACCTTCCTTCGTGTCGGTGAGTGTATGTGTTCACCTTCCATCGTGTCGGTGTTCACTTTCCGTCGTATTAGTGAGTGTCCGTGTTAACCTTCCCTCGAATCGCTGAGTGTAGGTGTTCACCTTCCGTCGTGTCGAAGAGTGTCCGTATTCACTTTCGTTGTGTCGGTGAGTGTTTGTGTTCGATAACTTTCGTTGTGTCGGTGAGTGTCCGTGTTCACTTTCGTCGCTTCGGTGGGTGTCCGTGTTCACTTTCGTCGTGTCAGTGAGTATCAGTGTTCACCTTCCTTCGTGTCGGGGAGTGTCTGTATTCATTTGTGTCGTGTTTGTGAGTGTCAGTGTTCACCTTCCGATGTGTTAGTGAGTGTCAGTGTTCACCTTCTGTTGTGTCGGAAAGTGTTCACCTTCTGTTGTGTCGGCGAGTGTCAGTGTTCACCTTCAGTCGTGTCGGTGAGTGTCCGTATTCATTTGTGTCGTATTGGTGAGTGTCAGTGTTCACCTTCCGATGTGTTAATGAGTGTCAGTGCTCACCTTCTGTTGTGTCGGAAAGTGTCAGTGTTCACCTTTCGTCGGTGAGCGACAGTGTTCAACTCCCCACACTGTCCCTCTTCAAGCGTGCTGCAATCCGTTAATACAGCGCCAGTAAGTTGTTGACGAGTCATCCTTTCTAAACATGCATGTTTTCTTTAAAAATAGTTATATTGCTGAATTATTTTATATATTAAATATACAAGCGTCTTGTTTATGTAGAATCTTAGTGCAGTATTCAATGCACCTTTGAACTGCCGATGTTTAGGTAACTGAAACGACGATGGAGATGATTTTACGATCGACAACGCGTTTCTGACATCTAAGAAGTATTGGAATATTTCCTGGACGCCTCTATCATTCACTCGCAGGTGCTGCCGTCTGGAGGTAGCTAACGGCGCATCCAACTGACGCTGAGGGTTTCCTTGATTTGTTTAAATATGTGTAGGCCTAATTATTCCAGCCAGTTGCATTTTCCGGTACCGATCCGTTCACTAACTATACGTTGTATATATGGAACACGGACCCACATATTATACACAATGGTGCCGGTCACGACAGTGATGTTTGCCACACAGATACATGGTTCAGCAAGGGTTTGTTGCGGGTGAACAGGAACCACGCAAGCAGAGGTGCAAATTAATGCTCCGTATAAACAAGGGTTCTACAGCGGAGGTTTGCCGGTAGAATTCAAGCCTTTTCTTTTATTTTTAGAATCTCACGGACTACCGCTTTAGCAAGGTAATCTATCGCCAGACTGATATTTTATGGTTTAAAAAAGTAATTAGTCCTACTCATTTTGAATCTAACCACACAGCCTAAACAATATTTCACGGAGAAAATGTACTAAGACAAATAAATAAATACACCCTAAAATAGAAACACGATGGAGCGGTTTCTCCGTCACAGAGCGGTTCCGTTTCCCTCACGCACCCCGCTCGCCACTGCAGCCCGAGGCTCCTGGTGCCAGTAGATCTGTGCCGCGTATAATGCAATGTGACATCGCACCTCTGAGAATTTACAACTTATCGTAGTATGAGCGAGACAGGTGAAGAGTTGGGAGTCTAGGCCCCTTGCCTTGAGATGACTCTCTCCCAGGGGACGATTATTGCCAATTTACGGGAGGCGTTAATCTGGGGCCTTTTCTATCATACAAACAGTCTCTATACAACGTTCGACCGTACGTCTGAATTCGAAATCGGCACAGTTTCGTGGGGGGGGGGTTTAATCGCAGTTTGGATGTAAGTTTTGGCTCGCAAACGGTACGTCGTGAGATGTTGGAAGCATTGCTCTATCACTGGTATTGAATGCTCGCAATGTGATAACATAAAATGCTAACATTCCGTGCTCACTAATGGCGACCGCATCGGCGTGACTGGAAAGACTAGGTTCGTGAAAGTTCTCCGTTGATTAAGTAAGCTGTGTTATGATGCTGCAAGATAAGAAATGCCCATGTAAACATCACATCACGTTCAACAACCACGCATTGTCAGCCAGGATCGCGGTGTTGGAAGTAATTTATGTGGGTAAAGTCTAACATCGTTCGGCACTGAGACAAACACATTACACACGTGTAGTCCATTTGTCATTTCATAAACCTAGAAATGTTCAATCCTATGAACTTGTTTTGTTGATTTGGACTCATATGGGGTCCAAGAACAAATTCAGCTTGGTTGCCCAAACAGCAACTTTGGGCAACTCTGGTGGTAATTTGCATAAATCCAAGATGACGACTGGTCGATATCTTGAAAATTTTACTTTTGAACCACTTGTCCTAGAATGATGTATAATACCTCTTTTAAGGGGTGTTGGGGTGCGTAGAATCCATTTATGATGTCATTATTTCAGTTCAAGGTCAAGATCAGATGCTGAAGTTCAGGTGAAGGTCAGGTGATATCCATAAATATAGATAACATGTAGTTCTACACAATGCTATGCTATAAGCGTAAGGTTTACGCTATCTTAGTAACTACGTATATCGCCTAATAATCTTCACTTTTTATCTACTCCCACTCATCATCCAGGTAATCAGGATCAGCAAGACCATCCTCAACATCCTCGTGGCCTTCACCTTCCTCATCTACATCCTCATCATCTACACTGTCATCCTCAAAATCCTCCTCCTTAGCATCCTCCATCTCGACATGACGTGAACGAAAGATGTTCTTTGTGACAGCCACAAATCTCCGTGCTGCACCTTTTACTCTGTGCCCTACACTCATAATGAATCACACAGATGTGGTGGACTTAGGTCACCCTGAGCAATAACAGGAGAGGGGACACCATCCCGGATCTCCCACCCGAAGTGAGTGATATCGGCTGACTCATCGGGAGGGGCTTGCTGGTCTGCCGGTTTCCACAGCATGACCTGCAGATGGGCTCGCAGAACGTGCAGGAACAGGCTGGTGGATGTCGGAGGCAGGACCTTGACTTTAGGACTTTTCTTCTTCTTGGTGAAGAGTGTGAAGCGGGCAGACTCCATGGATGTCACCGGTGGCTGACCATACAGAGCCATGAAGAAGGTTTTTGCCATTTCCATCAGATCCGCCGCATGGCGCCCCCTTCTGCGATTACATCATCCAAACCTGAAAAGTCCCCAGTGAGCAAGGTGTTTAGTGCGTTGTTCTTGCTTTTGGTATACGGATATGAGGTCGTGTCGCACCCGCTGAGGGCGTGCATGCCAAGCAACTGCAGTCACTATGGCCCTAGGTCAGCGCAGGTGGCGTTGATATCCAGCACTGTCCCATCCCACCGCTCCACCTGCACCTTGCTCTCAAGCTCCTCCCGATACACTCAATAGACCAATAGAGCAAACACGTATGTGTCGTCTCTAAGTACACGGATCACGCTTTTGCCAGAGTTGGCAGCCTCAATGACATAGGAGATTATGGCGATGTGCGCCTCATCATGACCAAACGCACCATCGTCACGAGTCTCCATCGTCACGTTCTCTCCTGCACTGAAGGTAGACAACACGCTCTCCAGGCTCCGCTTGTTGTTCTTGCTCTTAAGGATTGCATTTCTTGGAGGCACTGCACACATCTCGTAGTTCAACAGAGGCCCAAACCCCATTTGCCGTCGCTGACTAATCATCAAGAGCCGGAGAAAAATGTTTTTAAGATCGATGACTGGCCTGCCCTTGTTGTCTTTGTCAAGCTTCTTTTAAACGTCCATATGGGACTACTCATAGGGTCGTAGAACCCATCGGGAAGACTGGCGATGTACTTGTTCTCCATCCTTTCTCCACGCACAATCGAATCAGCAACATTCACTTCAGCAGGAGGATGCTGAGGATGGTCTTTCTGATCCTGATTACCGGGATGATGAGTGGGAATGAGTAAAAGGTGAAGATTATTAGGCGATATCTGCAGTTACTAAGGTAGCGTAAAACTTACGCTTATAGCACATCATTGTGTAGAACTACATTTTATCTATTGTTATGGATATCACCTGATCTTCACCTGACCTTCAGCATCTGATCTTGACCTTGAATTGAAAAAATGACATCAGAAATGGATTCTACACACGCACCCCAATACCCCTTTAGAAGTGGTATTATACGTCATTCTAGGACAAGTGGTTCAAAAGTCTTGGATGAAGTCCATCTTGGATTTTTGCAAATTACCAGAGTTGCCCAAAGTTGCTGTTTGGGCAACCAAGCTGAATGTGCTCTAGGACCCCATATGAGAACAAATTAACAAACAAAGTTCGTAGGATAGAACATTTCTAGGTTGGCTATTGAATACATATGATTGTCAATTGGACTAGTGTTTTTCACTGGAGCGAACACGTCGCCGTTTCCGTAGTTGGCGCTTTAATTAGATACCACAAACTACATCTCCACGATGGTTCACAAACTACATGTGCACGATGGTTCACAAACTACATGTGCACGATGGTTCTTGCCACGGCAAAGAAACAGACACGTGTAGTGCCAAGTAGATCGAATGCCATGATTAATGGTTCAAGAAAGATTATTGATTTCGTTTAAATGGGTGCATTTACAGTAATGCCACTGTCAATATATAGCGACCCTTGTTTGCAAACCCTTAAATTAAAGCTTTGACATCCGAAAACGCTAATTGCATCTGGAATATTTCACTGAATAACTGATGAAAATTTAGATTTTCTATCTTGTGTTTTTTCAACTAACTTTGTGTCGGTGTCAAAAATGTAACAAATATCGTTTTGAGAAAACGGCCAAGACAAAACGTGAACGTCATACGCTAAGCAATATCAGCAGGCATACATCGTCTGACTGTTTACGTATTTGCAATCATAATCTTGAAAAATGCAACCTGTTGGGAATGCATATCATGATACACTATTGGAAATTAGTAAAATCCCCAAACAGCAAAAATCTATTTTAGGACCTTAAATAACCATCTGGCAGCCTGACTGAATATCATTAATCTCTCTCCATGATTTTTTCATATCAGTCGACCAAATTTCCAGGGATGGTTGACTCTCAGCAATCGCAATGCCTTCAATAATTGTCAAGCTGCGACGCTCTAGTGTATTCTCCGACTTCATTACACATCTTTTTGCGAACTCACTTGTCGCGTCAGCTGGCTGTCCTATACGCAGGAGTTTTCTATTTGGCAAATGGATCTGGTTTCAGACTAACATTAAATTTTCCGTCACCAGCAAGCACACGTAAGGCTCGTCTGGAGCCATCACGGACTGACATAGGAAACTTACATGAAGCGCCGTGGTGGACAAATTGTGATTAAACGGCGACGTCTGTTAAAACGATGTGATTGCCTGTTGAAACTGCGGGATATAGCGGGAGTTGCTCTCCTCCTTGTTCCTAGCTGTACAGGGGTGAGGGTTGGGTACAATATTGCTGAACCACTCGTTGTATGCTTTCTTTCCAAAATGTTCTATCCATAACTCCCTCTCTTCATATTTCATCCTCCACGATATTCTCCCGTCCCTCCTCATGCAGTCCTCCCATCTCAGCTGTGGCCTCCCTTCCTTGTGTCCTTTATGTTGTTCCGCCTCTGCTCTCTCTGCTATGTTTCCAGCATCCATCCTTGCCAAGTGGCCTGCCCTTTTCATCCGGCTTCTCAATAACCCCCCTGTTAGGCTGCATTGCATTCCAACCTCTTTTCTCAGATCGTTCGTCCTCGATGAATTCATAGACACTGGCAGATATAGTATAAACAGATAAAATCCACAAAATGTGATAATTGTTTGTCTTTCATGTAGCTTGAACTTTAAAGGGACACAAGGCTTCGACAATGTCTCTCCACCGGGTTCGGTCTTTTGTAATGGACTGTGTCTCGTCCCACGAAAGCTTCATCTCAGCCAGATCTGCTATCACCGTCCTACGCCAGGCGGTCTTTGGGAGTTCAGGTTTTCTCTTCCCAGGTGGTGTCCATCTCAGGGCGACTTTAGGAATGCTGTCTTGACCCATTCTAAGGATGTGTCCAAGCCATCGCAAGCGTCAGCGTTTGATCCCTTGGACCAAACTGTTGCAGCCGGTCTTCTTATAGAGTTCCACATTGGATATTTTATTAGGCCAGAATATCCGGCAGATCTTTCTCAGGCATCCGTTGTGGAAGGCATCGATCTTTGCCATGTCCCCTTTTACCACTTGCCAGCACTCTGAAAGTTAAAGTAAGATAGACTTCACCTTACTTTTAAAGAGCCTTATCTTTGTTTTCAAGCTATACTGCTATGCAAGCTATACTGCTATACAAGTTATACTGCTATACAAGTTATACTGCTATACAAGCTATACTGCTATACAAGCTAAACTGCTATACAAGCTATACTGCTATACAAGATATACTGCTATACAAGCTATACTGCTATACAAGATATACTGCTATACAAGCTATACTGCTATACAAGCTATACTGTTATACAAGCTATACTACTATACAAGCTATACTGCTATACAAGCTAAACTGCTATACAAGCTATACTGCTATACAAGCTATACTGCTATACAAGCTATACTGCTATACAAGCTAAACTGCTATACAAGTTATACTGCTATGCAAGCTACACTGCTATACAAGCTACACTGCTATACAAGCTATACTGCTATACAAGCTATATTGCTATACAAGCTACACTGCTATACAAGCTATACTGCTATACAAGCTATATTGTTATACAAGCTACACTGCTATACAAGCTACACTGCTATACAAGCTATACTGCTATACAAGCTATATTGCTATACAAGCTATACTACTATACAAGCTACACTGCTATACAAGCTACACTGCTATACAAGCTATACTGCTATACAAGCTACACTGCTATACAAGCTATACTGCTATACAAGCTACACTGCTATACAAGCTACACTGCTATACAAGCTACACTGCTATACAAGCTATACTGCTATACAAGCTATACTGCTATTCAAGCTATACTACTATACAAGCTACACTGCTATACAAGCTACACTGCTATACAAGCTACACTCCTATACAAGCTATACTGCTATACAAGCTAAACTGCTATACAAGCTATACTGCTATACAAGATATACTGCTATACAAGCTATACTGCTATACAAGATATACTGCTATACAAGCTATACTGTTATACAAGCTATACTGTTATACAAGCTATACTACTATACAAGCTATACTGCTATACAAGCTATACTGCTATACAAGCTAAACTGCTATACAAGTTATACTGCTATACAAGCTACACTGCTATACAAGCTACACTGCTATACAAGCTACACTGCTATACAAGCTATACTGCTATACAAGCTATACTGCTATACAAGCTATACTACTATACAAGCTACACTGCTATACAAGCTAAACTGCTATACAAGCTATACTGCTATACAAGCTATACTGCTATACAAGCTACACTGCTATATAAGCTATACTGCTATACAAGCTATATTGTTATACAAGCTATATTGTTATACAAGCTACACTGCTATACAAGCTACACTGCTATACAAGCTATACTGCTATACAAGCTATATTGCTATACAAGCTATACTACTATACAAGGTACACTGCTATACAAGCTACACTGCTATACAAGCTACACTGCTATACAAGCTATACTGCTATACAAGCTACACTGCAATACAAGCTATACTGCTATACAAGCTACACTGCTATACAAGCTACACTGCTATACAAGCTACACTGCTATACAAGCTACACTGCTATACAAGCTATACTGCTATACAAGCTATACTACTATACAAGCTACACTGCTATACAAGCTACACTGCTATACAAGCTACACTCCAATACAAGCTATACTGCTATACAAGCTACACTGCAATACAAGCTATACTGCTATACAATCTATACTATTATACAAGATATACTTCCAAATGGTCAAGAGTTTAGCAAAAGCGCAGCGGGCTTTCCCTAATTTTGCTTTGATATCTTTATGGGCTCCATTGTCTCTACTGAAGAGACTACCCAGGTACGTAAAGTCCTCTACAAACTCAAGTGATTCACCGTTAATGATAACAGGTGTAGTTGGTGTTGATACACATCACTTGTGTCTTGGTGGTACTGATGTTAAGCCCGGTTTGCTTTACGTAGCTGTTTAGTCTATCAGTTTTCTCTTGTACATGGTCAAGCTTTATTGAGAGAACTGCAAGGTCATCGGCAAAGTCGAGGTATTCTAACTGGGAGAACAAAGTCCACTAGATGCCCCTGAGTTTATCTGTTGTAGTTTTCCGCATAACCCAGTCGATGACGACCTAAAAGAGGATGGGGAAGAGGATATTGCCCAGTCTAACACCGGATTTCCCTGGGAACTACTCAGAGGGTGAATTACTCAGAATGACGCTGCATTCAAAGTGGTCGTAAAACTTCTCTATCAGTGAAAGAATCTTTGGATGGATCCGTAGGATCTTAGAATCGTCCATAGGGTGTCACGATGGACACTGTCAAATGCTTTCTTGAAATCGATGATGTTGATGTACAATGGGCAGTTCCATTACAGGCACAGTTCTATGATGTTCCGCAGTGCAAAGCTATGATCAGTGCATCCTCTTCCCTTCCGGAATCCAGCTTGTTGTTGCCTCAGCTTGTTGTCAATAGCTGTCTCGATTCTTCCAAGAAGGACTCTGCAGAAAAACCTTACTGGGGATGGACAAGAGTGTGATTCCTCGCCAGTTGTCTCACATTTAAAGGTTGCCTTTCTTAAGGAACTTTACAATGAGTCCTAAGCCCAGTCACTTGGGATAGTGTCTTCGTCCCAGATGGTCTTGAACAAGTCAATCAGAACTCTGTATTATGGTCTGCCTTCAACATCTCGGCATGAATGGAGTCTATGCCTGGGGCTTTACCACACTTCATAGCATTGATGGCACTTTTGAATTCCGCCTCTGTATGGGGACTGATGTCGATGTTGAGGACATCTGATGCTGGTGGAGGGGGGTAACTGATGTCGATGTTGAGGACATCTGATGCTGGTGGAGGGGGGAACTGATGTCGATGTTGAGGACATCTGATGCTGGTGGAGGGTCGGCGAGTTCGTCTGACTGAGGGCGATTCAGAACTTCACGGAAGTGCTCAACCCATCTGACTGCCTGCTCACGCTCGGTTGTTATAGTGCTGCCATCTCTGTCTTTCACGGGAGCAGAGTGATTGGTATGATTACCACAGATACGCTAGGTGATCTTATAGACAACGCGCAGCTCACCCGTCATCTTCTGCTGCCAACCCTTCTACAAAGGACCTCTTGTCACTCCAACCTGTAGGACCAGGTGTTGGGTTTCGTCTGGTCCCTCCTCCAGGACCTGCCTGGCTTGGTTAAAAGGCCAGGGGCTAAAGCCCCCGTCGGTATAGCTCCCAGAGTCCTTGGGACACGCAAGCCTCCCCACCATCGACAAGGTACCAGCACAAAGGGAGGTGAGCTATAGTGTTTATCTTAATTACACATGTGACATGGTTTGTTTTATATTTGTAATCATGCGTGAAGGCGATAACACACAGCCAACATGTACGTAGTGGCAGTGGCACAAAACATTGTTTAATTTGTCACAAGGCATCGCTCTCAGAAAGTCGTAATTATGTAATTCTACACAAAGTAACGCATTCACATGAAGTTCGCATATTCAGCCACTCTCGAATCGTCTCATAAGTTCCCAAACTTCGTAAGACGTTATGCGTTTAGTATGGGTTCAAACTATCCCTGCCAATATGTCATGTTGGAATTGCGATTTATATTCCACTTGCTAGATGGCGCGACTGTAGCAATTTATTTCCCAGCGATACTAAATCACCCACATAATGCTTAGCTTAATTCGGGACTTTTCGAATTGATGCGACCACTCATTCCACGAGTTCGACCTATTATGCGTCATTTCAAACAACACTCGCCTAATTTCAACTAGCAATCGCGTCGTTTCGACTGGCTTCGCCGTTATATCACACTCTTGTCGGCTATTGCGCCCCATAGAAAACGACCTTTACTTGAGCAAAACTAACCATGACTTTGAAACAGTACTCTTGTGTATCTGTCAGCACCGAGCGCTCCTGTTCGCAGTCTTATGATTAATTACTCCAGTTGCCCATATAGAACTGACATTACTGGGACGACACGAATTAAAGATTCGCCCACAGTTGACTTGCTAACAACGCAGCGAATTCATGAATGGCACTCTCAATTAGATCGTCTTGTGTGATAAGCTAATATTTACTCTGTCCTACCTTTCATCTTTAGCATAACGCGTCAAACTATCTGCTGCCTATGTCAAACATGATTACGTAAAGTTAGGCGAACTTTTTTCGACTGCGTCGTTATCATGAGCAGATGTGAAACATCATCGACACCGTGAGCCTGTACGTATATAACTTGTAACCTTCTCTGCTAGATGGTTTAGAGTTACCCCCGTGATTTAAATTGCATTCCTTTTACTCAATGAGAATGTAGGCCCAAAACTATGTTAAGTAATAGGCCTAGGTGAGCTTTTTGGGGGTTTGTATGATACGACTAAAACGCAAACAATCTCTTATTTTTATCTAACGTACATAATAATTTAAGTCTGTATATATAACTAAAATGTAAAAAAGATCATACTTATTATCCTAACGTACATCTAAATAAACTACGTTAAACTACATTGTTGTAATTATTTCAGCACGATATTTACCGTTAGACATGGTACAAAACCAGATGATTGGTAAATAGGGCAATCATCCGGTGGTCATTTTAGGCCTTAAACGGTCTTCTTAAGCATATTTTGATTCAACACCAAATCGCGTATTTGTTTTTATTACAGAGAATAGGCTTAATACTAAATTACGTGTCCCGATAGTAAAATAGGGCCTACGTTTGCACCGAATTATTTCAAATCAATGAAGATGTTATAAATACTGGTTAATAACGTCTAGGTATTGCAATGTCTGCAATCTTTCACAGAACAATTCGTATGGGCGCCTTATTTTCTACCGATACTTTCCTGTTTCAGTATAGGCACCTCCTAGTCGGCAGCCATTTTGGTCAATACACCTGATTGACGACTGCCATTTGTATTAATGTCGCGTGTCCTTTTGCAGTCTATACAACCAGTCGCTGAGGTGCGTGCGGACCATAGTGAAGAAATGCCAAGACTCAGACGTAGCGCTCGACGTGGGAAACTCGATGCTGACCGCTCTACGTACGGGCATGGGGCAACTGTGTGAGAACAACCGGACATTCCAGAGTACGTATCTCGTGACCAAAGACGGTAGATGAGTATCCTAACTTAAGACACGTAACTAACACAGAAGGTGGTAATATCAAATGGGATCGCTCTTTCGCCATTTTGGCAATATGCAGTATCATTAAAGTCGTCCAAAAAGTTTTTTCAAAAATAATTCCACGTGAATATCATTCGTTGAATGATAGGGCGCGTGAGTTAACCATCTCATTTCTTTGCTAGTGACAACCCGTCACATTTCGTTCACCTATTGATCCCTCGACTGTTTCCAGCTAAATTTTATTTGGTGTCCTCTCCAATGTGATGCTTACTGAGTGGGGGAAATCCGCTCACGGAATGCCTTTAATGCTGAACATATAGGAAATGTAGAAGCAGGAAATGTATATCAAAACTACTCCAAAAGAAAGTTCCTGCCAACATTACGAATATACTATCGATTTTAATCAAAGTTTTGACTTCCGATAAAATTACCATTAATTTATTTGGTGCCATCTAGCCAAGCTGATGTTTAATTATTTGAAATGGGCTTAATTAGCTCTAACAGTAATATATTTAGCATTACATTAGTTGTGATGCATTTGTCTTTAATACTTCGACGTCATTGCGTGCCTTAACGGAACTTGAATAATACCTATCACACACGCACGCACGCACGCACGCACGCACGCACGCACACACGCACACGCACACGCGCACACGCGCACACGCACACACGCACACACGCACACACACACACACACACACACACACACACACATGACCTCTCAGCTACGTTGTTATTTACCTAACCTATGTTCACGGTTACTTGCGCCAGGATACCTCAAGCACGCCGACTGCTACGCAAAGCAAGACGCGTCAGTGAGGTGCGTGAAGAAGTTCAGCAATGACGTCAGAGACGTTCTGGCGATGGACACCGAGGACGCAGACGAGTCGACGAAGAAAATGTGCAGGTGAGATACACGCATACAACTCTGTCTTCCGGTAACGTTTCCGAGAATGTGTAGTATGACTCGCATGAAAAATAGTCCACCACTATCTCACACACCCATACGTGGAACAACACGCAAGGGCAGCAATTATCATCAATACAGTATTTTAAATTTGTGGCGCCACTTCGGGGTTGGCCAACTACTCAATTTATCCACTGAAAAAGTAGATAACCTTAAATAACTGCCATTGTGTTTTGTGAAATGCATCGCTAATTGGTAGGCCTATAGGAAGCGAACATAGAAAAGGAGACTGGACATCGGCGCCTAGGAGGTGATATACTTACAGTGCCCCCAAATCAGTGCATTATTATTTTATATAGATGCGGTTGATTTGGTTGTGCTATCATCACATCTCAATACATGGTGGTGTGGATGTTATACACTCTGCTGATCACTGACAGCAGTTTGTCGCCACAATGTACTTGCTCAATTATTTATTAACCTTCAATGAATCCAAATGTTTTATTTTTTGTATTTATTTTTTATAGCTACGATGCGCTTACAATGGCCGTAGTATTGTCGTTTAGTTATCATTATCAGCACCACCACCATCACCAGCATCACCATCCCCATCCCCATCCCCACCCTCATCACCATCACCATCAACGTTATCGCTATCGTCGTGTACGTCTTCTACTAATCCCCTGTATTATAATGCTGTAGTACAGCGGTACTGAACTCCTGGGTCGCGACCCAAAATTGAGTCATCAAGCCATTTCTAGTGGGTCTCCAAGAGAGAGTGCCCTGTGGCTGTCCCAGATGTTCTTCAGTGTTTCTCTTACCCCTAAAAAATGCATGCGAGATGAATAATTTACGCCAAATGTTGCACGAATTTGAAATGCCGTGTCACAATCATATCACATCCCTTTTCAAATGCATGAGACACTTGGCACAAATTGTTCGTGTCGCATCATAGCACGCATCCGATAGAGGAAAAGCATGTATTCTATTCTGTTTTATCCCACAAAAATGCACCATGCCCGCCCTTGGCGAAAATCGGTGTCGTTTTCGATTAACTCCATATCGAAGTTCGCAAAGTGCATTTATCATTTATTGGTATTTATGTTATTTACCATCTGATCATTTACGATAAGTTAATTACTTGAAGGCAATGTTCGTCAAGCAAATCCCACGACCGGAATGTGGGTCGCAGCGCAAAAAGGTTAAGAACCGCTGGACTCTAGTAGTTAGAATGTACCTTTCAACAGCAGTCAATCATTAGTCGCATTGATCCTCGGTCGCTCCGCAGCACACTAAACAGCATCGGTATTGGCGTCCATTCTGCGCTGTATATGGCTTAGCACCTTTAGTACAGCGAATTCAAACGCGCTGTGTGTCGCAGTATAAGCTGGCATCCACAGCACGTGGCCGAACACGGACCAGCATTGTTGGACCGACAGCGGAATTACCATCATCACCACCACCACCACCACCACCACCATAAGCATGACCATCACACGGTCACCACCGCCGCCCACCGCCGCCACCACACCACCAGCACCACCACCACCATCATCATCATCATTTACCTGTTACATTTTTGGCTCCCACGAAACAAGTGAGGTTTTCATAGTTGTATATGTTTGCGTTCTTCGGTTGTATGCACACAAATGCACAATAATATGTATCGTTATTGTCACGATCTAGCCATCACGTCCCAGCATAAGACGCACGTTGTTGTGGTTTGACCGTTTAGATGTTAGGTGTTGTGATATGTTTCTAAACTGTCATACATATCGTACCGTACTCTTTATATCGATTGATATAAAGCGTCATAACAAACATACACTTCGTTCGTGGCCTTCCTTTCACGTTATTTTCGGTTGCGTCCTGTCAACCACGACCAGTGTTTGCCGTATGCCCGTCTGTGCCCGTACGCATACGCGAACATCAAACGCGATTCCCCTCAAATGTTGCTTAAATTTCCGGTTCGCACGATTCCTTCACCTGTCATTCCATAGCAGTGCCATGGTTTGAGCGTCGGGCTCTCATTCAAAAGGAACATGCTTCGAATTATCACGATGTCGTGCGAAGTCTAGACATAGGTGTTTGTTCAACGTCGCTCCACTTCACACAACCATGAAAATTAATAACTGCGTTGATATACGCCGGTTCAATGGTGTTGCATCTTTTAGGTGCAGCGTTTATGCGAGCGACGTGTCTAGCCTCTAAAAGTGAGAGCTATTGATTAGCGCCAATCCCGATTTGAGCTTTGATGGAAGGTCACGAGGGGTGTATGACCTATCCGGTCACAGCTATCTCATTTGGACATTGCTTCAAAGTCGCGGCCGAGTATAAGTAAAACTGGACTTTGTCCTAGTTCAAACAGGTATGCCACGGAGTGAAGTGTAAAGCGTTTTCAGCAGTCGCAGTGACATAGTTTTGCGCTATGAAGAACATTTCTGCACTGTGTCCATGCACACCACTCATGCGTGAAAACAGATCGTCCTGTAACTGGTGCCGAATAGTTGAAAGTGGTGGGTGTTGACTTGGAAGACGGACCAGTCGTCGTCTTCGCGTGTCAATCTTCCGATCCACGTGGACTTGGAAGACGGACCAGTCGTCGTCTTCGCGTGTCAATCTTCCGATCCACGTGGACTTGGAAGACGGACCAGTCGTCGTCTTCGCGTGTCAAACTTCCGATCCACGTGGACTTGGAAGACGGACCAGTCGTCGTCATTCAGTCACTGTGTTGAGAATAAGAGTAAGAATAACACAAGTTTATCGGAAACTCAACTGAGTTGGATTCACAGTATACGATAAAATACAACTAATACATTGAAACGTCATACAGTATTAATACAGTATTAATACACTGAAATGTCATACAGTATAAACATTACGCTGTCTGGTGTCATATTTGGTATGCCTTTTATCAGGCAGCAGATAGTTTAATATGTGTGTACTAACTTTAATCTTATTGAAAGGTTTTTGCTAAAGGCAGTCCCGTCTTGCTTTCAATATCTCCAATGTATTGTCAGATAAATATTGTGGCAAGTTAGTGTGCCATACAGGGCATGCATATTCTAAAACAGGTCTCACAACACTGACATATATAGTGACCAGATCATTCTGGCTGATTCCTACTCGCTTTGACTGATACAACATGTAAAGTTGTTTCCCGGCCTTTTTCACAATATTTTCCACATGCTTATTCCATGTCAGATCCTGTGAAATTGTAACACCTAGACGTTTGGCATGGTCTACTTGATATACATCGTTTCCATCGATCTTTATATTCGGGATAGTGTTTCGAAAATTGCGGTCTTGTGCAAAACAGATGATCATCTCTTGATTTTCCTGAATTAATTTTCCTATCATGCTGTTGTGTCCACCTAGCAGCAACGTCAACCGATTCTTGTAAAACAGATACACTCTTTATATAGCATACTTCGAACAATGTACTGTCATATAAATCATTTATGTAGACTAGGAAACATTTAGGTCCAGACAGTGTTCTTTGTGGTACTCCCCCATTGGGGTGACCAGAATGCGAATATTCATTTACTAGTTTTACTTGTTGAGTTTTGTTAAATATAAATGTTGCCATCCATCTTATAATATGTAAAGGCAAACCATACAACTGTAGCTTTTCTAGTAACAAATGATGATTAATAAGGTCAAACGCTTTGCTAAAATCTAGCATTACAACTCGGGCATAAGAATCCAATTTATGAGTCGCCTCATACCATTTGTGTACCATTTCGACAAGAACGTCTGTTGTGGAAGTTCCACTAATTCCACCAAATTGCTTAGCATCAATTTCTCCTTCAAATTAGTCATCCACCCATTTCATTATTATACATTCAAACTCCTTAGCAGCTATTAGAGTTAGTGATATTGGTTTAATATCTTTTTTCAATCGACACAGGTGGGTTTGTTTTTGGTAACGGTATTATGTTGGCCATTTTCCAGTGCTCCAATTTGTGGTTGATAAACATTGTACTTAAGTCTCGAAGCGGCTCGGTTAACCTTATTGCGCAATATTTGTGCTTGGTTCCAATCACCACTCATGTGAGCGCGCTGTCTTTTACATACTAATGCTCTAAAACAGTCCGTAACCCATAGTTTATTAGCTGTGTGCCGCGTCACGACCTTAGTAGGAAAGCATATTTCCGTGAGGTTGCAAATAACCGTTTTATAATATAAATACTGATCTGCACATGACTCAGGTCTAAATAGTGGTTCCCAGTTAATGGCAGACAAAGCCATAGCAAATGCGGCTTTTTCATTTGGCCCCATACACCTTACGGTTAAAAGTGTTACACACCCAGTGTCAACTAAACGGTTACATTTTGGTTTAAGCAACACCATGTTGATGATCCAAGTTCGGAAATAGTAACAGGCGATGTATATACCTCCTCCATATTCGTCCATATTTTATCTAATATCGCCTGTCCACGTGTTACTACATTCACTACTTGGACAAATCTATAGTGCGTTGTCATACAATTGTCATGCAACTGATTGAAATCCCCAGTTACACTCACACCACATTCTGGATGTCTGCGTACCATGATATATATGCACGTGATTATACGATCAAGTATTTTCAAATACTCCGTCTTTGGAGTGTAATATATACATGCTAACAATATACATGAACATTTCCTAGGCATTTTTACGGCATAATCTGAATCCATATCACCTCTTAATCGTGAGCCTCCATATCACTCAACCTCGTATACATTAAGACACTTCTAATGTAGCAAGCTACACCTCCGGCTCGTCCTTGACCTCTATCTTTCCTCTCCAAGCAAAACCCTTGCATAGTAAGGCTATTAGAATCCATATACTCTTTAAACCATGTTTCACTGACACATACAATCGACACATCACGTGTTGCTACAGATACTTGCAGTTCGTCCATTTGTTCACTGCTCAAAGACCTGGCGTTTAAATTAATTAGGGAGGGTAGATCCCATTTGCGTTTTAAGCTCCCTGTAGGATTGGGAACACAATACCGCGTTGTATTAGAGTCCAGTTCGATGAGTGTTCAATGACCAGATCGTTTAGGCCCATTCCCTAATCACGGGTGTGGTGTTTTTCTTTATGTCCCCGTTCCCCGCACTGACGACACTGCACTTTCTCGGGGTGACTGCAGGTGGCGGTGACGTGGTTCTTCTCTCCACATTTGGCACACGTGCCCAGCGTGTACGAGTGTTTCTCTGACCAAAATCAATCTTCACGATCACGCTGTACGCCGACAGTACACTCACCCACGTCCATCTCATACCACCATTTTGCGAGTTAGTCCCCGTTGAGAACGATGCAACCGCTCTCTATTTCGCGTGGCTCGCGTCGGACAGCAGTACGTATATCACAATTGACGTTACAGACACACATCATATATGAACACACGCATAAATAAGTAACACGCCACGATTTAACAAGATTTAACAAGATTTAACAAGATTGCCATCCAGAGAATTAACTCTAGATGGCAGGTGGACAAGGAAGCCCTTTGGCTTATCTAGAGTCCAACCCTTTTATCTACATATATCCAGCCCTACTGAGGTATGTGTCGATTTTATTTTTAAACATATTCACACTACTAGCACCCACACAATCATCAGATAATCTGTTCCATTCATTCACAGTCCTTTGTGAAAATGAGAACTTTCTCACGTCTAATCTACACTGCTCCTTTACTAATGTAACTTCATGTCCTCTAGTCTTTCTATCTTTCTTAACTGAAAAAAACATATTTCTATCAATATTTTCATAACCATTCAATATTTTAAACACTTCTATCTGATCTCCTCTCAATCTCCTGGTCTCTAGTGTTGTTAAACCACATTCTTTTAGGCGTTTTTCATAACTAAGATCCCTCAGTTTTGGTATCATTTTAGTCGCTCTCCTCTGTACTCTTTCTAGCATATCTATGTCCTTCTTGCGGTATGGCCTCCACGCTTGTATACAATATTCTAAATGAGGCCTAACTATTGTTTTGTACAGCGGTATTATTAGTTCTTTTCTTTATATGCTATATTTCGCCTAATCAATCCAAGGATTTGATTTCCCTTTGAAGCTGCAGTTCCACACTGCTCTGAAACCTTCATGTCAGCACTAATTGTCAGCCCTAAGTCTTTTTCTTTTACAGTAGTACTTAGTACAGTTCCCCCCATTGTATATTCTACATATTCGTTCCCATGTCCTGTGTGGAGGCATTTACATTTCCCAAAATTGAACAACATTTGCCACTTTTCAGACCATTTGATCAACCTGTCAAGATCATCTTGTAAATGCTGTGTATCACCATCACTTTCAATCCTTCTAAACACTTTTGTATCATCTGCAAATTTCAACACCTTGCTAGCTATATCATCGTCCAAATCGTTTATATATATTAAGAATAATATAGGTCCCAGTACTGATCCCTGTGGAACCCCACTCAAAACTGATTTCCAGTTTGAAGCCTCCCCATCAACAACTACCCGTTGTCTTCTGTCAATCAGCCATTTTTCTATCCAGTTAATTATACCATTTCCTATGCCATGGGCTTTTAGTTTAAGCAGTAATCTCTGATGTGGCACTTTGTCGAAAGCTTTTTGAAAATCTAAGTAGATGATATCTACTGGTGATCCATCATCTACCCACTTAGTGATATCTTCCAAAAAACATAACATATTTGTTAAGCATGACCTCGCTTTTAGAAACCCATGTTGAGATGGGTTTATCAAGTTATGTTTAACAAGAAAATCCACCATGTGATCTTTAATTAGTCTTTCTAATAATTTACAAATCACCGATGTTAAACTAACTGGTCTATAGTTATTTGACTTGTTTCTCGAACCTTTTTAAATAACGGTATAATGTTTGCTTCTTTCCATTCTAAAGGAACCACTCCCTCTTCTAATGACAAGTTGAAAACTGTTGCAAGCGGTATGCTAATTTGTTCTACAATTTCCACTAGTAGTTTGGGTGGAATACCATCCACTCCAGGTGATTTATTTTCCTTCATAGCCCTAATTTTCTTAGCTACCATTTCTGGGGTTACAATTAACTGTCTTAAATAGTCTGATTCTGCCCCCTTGAACTTAGCCTCTGGTACTGGCAGTGAACTAGTGTCTTCTCTGGTAAACACTGAACTAAAATACTCATTTAGGTCTTCAGCCATTAAGAATCCTTCTGATATTATATTTCCAGCACTATCTTCTAGAGGGCCGACCTTATCCTGAACTTTCTGTTTGCTTCGAACATACGCATAAAAACTCTTGCTGTCATGTTTTATATTACAAGCTAATTTATGTTCATAGCTTCTCTTTGAATTTCTAATTTCAGCTGTAGCTTGGTTTAGTGCTTCTTTATAAATGTTGTAGTCTTCGTCATTTCCAGTACGTCTATATGACTTCCACATCATTTGTTTATACTTAATTTTTCTAATGGCTTCTTTCGATAAGTATTTCTTTCTGGTCCGTTTCCCTTGTTTTTTGAAGGGAACAAATTTATCTACGATGCACTCTATTTCATTCTTTAAGATATTCCAGCATTCTGTTGCTGTCTTATTCTTCAGTGTATTATTCCAGTCTATCTTTGCTAAATATTTCCTCATTTCCTTATATCTTCCTTTGTGGAAATTTCTCCTCAACTGCTTTTTATTATTTCTTTCTGATTTTACTTTGATGGTAAAATGTATCTGGTTGTGATCACTACTTCCCAGAGGCTCACATAATTTAACATTGTCAACTAATTCATTCTGTGAGGACAAAACTAAGTCTAACACATTCTCTCCCCTGGTTGGTTCTAGCACATGTTGAGAAAGGAAACTATCTTGTACTAAAACTAAAAACTTGTGGTCCTCACTACCCATACTCTGTAGAGATTTCCATTTTATATGCCCATGGTTAAAATCCCCCATAATAACACAGTCCCGTTTGCTCACTTCCCTTATAGCGTTTTGTATTTTTTCATTCTCTTCTATGCTTATGTTTGGACTTCGATAAACTAATCCAACCGTTAACGTTGAGTTTCCTGTAACTATGTTACACCAAACAGCTTCTTCGCAATCTGCTTCTCTGTCTAATTTAATTTCATAAGCCTGGATAGATTCTTTAATATATAAAATAACTCCACCTCCCCTTCTTCCTATTCTATCTTTCCTAAACATTACATATCCTGTCAGTCCCAATTCGGCATCTGATATATCGGTGGTTGCCCATGATTCGGTTATACCTATTATGTGAGGGTCAATATCTTCTACCATAATGTTTAGTTCATTTATTTGTTTACTATACTCCTTGCATTTAAACAAACACATTTATACCCAGCTTCAGAACAGTTTTCCAGACTGTTCTTTGCTGAATTATTTTTGCTGCCTTTATCTATGCCTCCAGTTTCAGGCTTCTCTGCGAGTCCCCCCTGCGAATTTAGTTTAAATAGATGCAACCTGTCCCACTGTCAACAGATCGCAGCAGATTCTCTGAGAATACTGCTGCCCCCTTTCCACTTAGATGGAGGCCATCTCTCATGTACATATCTCTCTCCCAACAAAGTACCCCCATAAATCTATGAATCCCACGCCCTCTTCCTCACACATCTGCTCAACTAGTGCGTTGATCGCCATCCTCTTACAGTTTCTGTATCTTGCCCCCCTTCCTCCCATTACTGGCAAAATTCCTGAGAGAATAACCTGTTCCACTCTTGTCTTCTTTAGCTTCCTCACTAGATGTCTGTACTTCTGAACTATACCAGTTGTTCCCTCCTTGTCTGCATTGTTTGTCCCAACGTGTACTAGTATAGACCCTCCCTTGCCATGCCCCAATACCTTTTCTACCCTTTCGGTCACATGCTCTATCTTAGCCCCCGGTAGACATACAACAACGTCCTTCCCCTCGCATATAGCCCATAAACACTCTCTCTTTTCTCTTTGCCCCCTCAATCACTGCCTCGGAGTAGCTCCTCCGGTTTGCATATGTCTGGTTGTTGTCTTTTCCTCTTGTCGTCTTCTCTCCTGTCACATTCTCTTCCATTCCCTTCTTTCCTGTCGTGTTTTCTCTTGTCCCCTTTCCTCCTGTCATCTTCTCTTCTAACACATTTACTCTCACTTCCTTTCGTCTCTTCTTCTTTCCTCCCATCACATTTTCTTCTCTCCTCTCCCGTCCCTTTTCCCCGGCTACCTCCTTCACTACGGTCACTTTCTCCCCTGTCACCTTCACGCCTGTCATGTTTTCTGTTTTTTGCTGAACACTCTGTCTTCTTCCATCAGTCTTCTGTCTCACAGTCTTACCAACTGCCTCTGTGGTATCTACCTCTTCACCACCTGTATCGCTGTCGTGTCTCTCCTCGTTCTCTACAGTCTGACTACCTGCTGATCTATCCCCACTGGCCCGTTTTCTCTTCCTCTGCCGAACACTTTTCCTCCGTCCCTCTGTTTTCTCAATGTCTTGTTCCTTCACACCGGTCACCTTCCTTCCTCTCAGTCTCCTTTCTTCAGTCTCCGTGTCACAACTCTGCTCCTTCTGTGTTGTAGAATTCTCAACTCTCTCCGCGTCATCCCTCTCTGCTCCATCTATTTCTATGTTGAGTCTCGCCTCCATCTCCTTCACTATATCCGTCAACTTACACACCTCCTTCATCAGACATTCCACCCTCAAACACCCCATACACCGAAAGGTGAATCCGTCATCTTTGGTCTCTGCCCATGATTTTGGACAGCCAGACAACGCAAAATCCACCCAGCTCTGGCAGTCGTTGCAAACTAGGTGTCGTTTTGCCCTGAGTTGCCGCTTGCAAGGTGCCATATCAGAATTTATTTATGTTCAAAGTAGTTTTATGTAGTCTTTGAAAAGACTTTTCTGTGTACAATTTACACCAGATTGTTTAGGTTATAGTTAGTTATATTTGTTAACACACAGTGACACAACGTGCCTTATCTAGTTACGATGTCGATGACAATGTATTCAAGTTAGGCTTAGATACAAGGTAGTCTTTACAAAGACTGTTTCCTGTGTACTATTATACACTTTAAAAGATTGTTATTTCAGGTTTTAATTACTCATCTAACTACACCGATTATCTCAAATAACGCTATTCTATTGTCGTTCACGATACGCTAACTTCGCTAGTGACCTACTTTGTAAACAACGTTCCGATTACATTAACGTCCCCAATTATCGCTCGCAAATCGCCTACTTTTAATCTACCCTAGATTACTCCCTCTAGCTAACTTTTAACCAAAAATATTGCTTAATATATATCTATAATTACGTTATGTATCCTATACGCTCAATAATATCACTTATCTTGATCAAATATCCTTATATTTTCGCAAGTTTGCTGCACCAAATTCAAATCAATTCACCACCGGAAGTCCCCCAAATTGCGAGTGTACACTTTGCGAAGAATTTAACAGTTACGTAACAAAACTATGAACGGAAGGAAACTAGTTCCTGTCTATGGCATCCTTGATAAGTTCCGGTCGTGTCATTTCTGATGGATTTATGCACGGCTGTTTGCCACGCTATATTTACGCAGACATCCGGCGTGATTTTACGGCGGCATGTTTGGTGCATATATACGGTAGTTGAAAGCATCAGTCGACGATTCCTATCACACACAATTTATTTGTTGACTGAAACTACGCAACGTGCATTTTCAATCAATCCATTTTTTCATTTCATCGGCGGTTTTTTCTCCAAAAAACAAACTTGGGTCTATCTGAGTGTATACGGTATTGCCAGTGACTGTGTCATGTTGACACTGGTGAAAAGTTCAAAAACTTCATACCTAGTACTAACGTAGGTCTACAAGTGTCGATTGACATCAGCAGTGATGATGAGCTAACTTGTCTTATTTCGCTTCCGCAATAGTTAAACATAGACTCTGGCCCAGTAGATGAAAACAGCGAGATCGCCAGGTTTGCAACGTTCTGATAGGAGAATGCGATCTAGGAAGATGTCCATTGTTTGAGGGTCCTTTCCATTGTGCAGGGATCAGATGCTACCAGTATCGGAAGCTACCAGTGCCTCGTAATGCATGTTGAAAAATCGAGTCATTAATAATACATGTAAAAATTCGTGGAGTGAAAACTGCGCGAATAGTTTTTTTTACACGAGTAGAGGACAGTGTCATAAAAAATGAAGTTCAATCGAACACGCGCACGCACCCCCACGTCAGCACGCGCGCACACGCATGCACGCACAGAAGTACACACACAAATGTGCACGCACATGCACGCACGCACACGCACACACATATACACAAACACACACGCGCACATGCACGATTGCACACACGCACACGCGCAAACACGCACACTCGCATACACACACTCGTTTCCCAGCACTACGGGACCACGGGCCATTTTTAGACATCAACAATATTCTTCTCCGCTTCACGAAAGTAACCGATCCTACACGTTATAAAATTTATTGCACTTTTATGTTAGCCTACATCGTCTTTCAGATGTTTAGACGATTTCACAACATGTTCAGGTTAAAGGCCCGGTTGACCCTTGACATGTCGCCCACTGCCCGCACGCACGCACGCACGGACGGACGGATGGATGCACGCACGCACGCACGCACGCACGCACGCACGCACGCACGCACACACACACACACACATACACATACACAAATACCTCTTCCACATGTAACCAAAATAGGATGTAACACCGACAAGGATTGCGACATAACATTACACAAACCATACTGGCAGACGATTAAACATAGGCGACGAATACCTGAATTTAAATTATTTCTGGTAGCCTACTGTGATCTCGGTGACATTGGAATAACACATTAACTGCTAAAAATACTGATAACAACAGTTAACGATCAAGCGTATCGCTTCAAAAAAACTTTATCTAAAACTTATCTGCGTTCGTAAAAGAAACTGTAAGGAATGGAATGCGCTTCCGTTGCGATTAGTTGACCTGAAATCCCGGAATTATTTAGCACAGCAGCAAATAAGCACTTCTAAAACACCGTAAGTCGCCACTTCAACCACTTTTTTGGGTTTACTAAATCACAAATGGCTACAAAAAATGTCGTTTATGATGTATAACATTATTAAATAATACAAATGAGGCACATTTGTAACATCAAGACTGTAAAGAACCGCACACGCACTCTTTCACACACACGTGCGCACACACGTGCGCACACGCACGCACGCCCGCGCACACACACACCACATATACATACACAAGAACACACACACGCACGCACGCACACAAGCACGCACGAACCCATGCACGAACGCACACACCGGCACGGTCACTCGCATACACGCACGCACGCACGCACACTCGCACGCACGAACGCACACACCGGCACGGGCGCACGCATACACACATGCATGTACACACGCAAACAAGCGTGCACTCACGTACGCACGCATACATATATGCACGCACACACACACACAAACACACACACACACACACACACAAACACACACACACACACACACACACACACACACACACACACACACACACACACACACACACACACACACACACACACACACACACACACACACACACACACACACACACACGCACACACACACGAAATCACCCAAATCAAGTCTAGATCCACAAACGTTAAGAACACCGATTAAACTGCGGTTATTGGCTTATTTCTCCACTGGGAAGGGCATAACTATAAGTCTTGCTCGGTTCGTTTGTTTTAAATGCTGCGGTAGAGCCGCGCCTAACAGGGTGAAACGACTCGAAACATGCCTACAACATTGTTACGAGCGCCATTTCCCGCAGGCTTAATCACAGCGCAGTGCCCGGGGGAATGCGACTGTTCCAGTTGCACTCTTTATGCATCCAAGTGGGTCATGTTGTACAGGGCAATACCGCCTACACAGGTCGACCCTCGTATGCAAACCCCGATCGCGATTAGATATTTACGCCATAGCACTAATTGGTGTCGAAACAAGAAGGCGATTAGCCGACCATTAATGTTTTTCGCAACTCCGGCATGCGAAGTTGCAACCAGCGGGACCTCTTGGGAGTCAATCACTCATAAACAAGAATGACCAGGAACAGCTGCTTCCTAAAACACACTGCCACTACCCAGGCTGATCACAGCTAAACTAACCGTGTGCTAGGTAATCCAGTCTCCCTGCTGTATACGGTAAAGGAATAGACGTTTTCAAATGAAGACTGTCGTTTTCCATCAGGAATAATGAGATGATGTTAACAGTGATTGTCTAAATGTCACTGTCCACAGCTATGCTTTTCTTCATCCTGTCGGCAGCAACGAGAACTAGCCTTCTAATACTTAGAACTAACGGTAATCATTTAACAAGCTTTAATGAGATTGCCACACGGAGAATTAACTCTGGAAGGAAAGTGGATAAGGGAGCCTTTGGCTTATCGAGAGTCCAACTCTTTTTTTATTTACGCGTATCCCGCCCTTCTGAGGTATGTGTCGATTTTATTTTAAACATATTCATGCTACTAGCACCCACACAATCAGCACATAATATGTTCCATTCATTTACAGTCATTTGTGAAAACAAGGACTTTCTTATATCTAATCCACACTGCTCCTTTACTAATGTAACTTCATGTCCTCTAGTCCTTCTATCTTTCTTAACTGAGACAAAAATATTTCTATCAATATTTTCATAATAATCAATATTTTAAACACTTCTATGTGATCTCCTCTCGATCTCCTGGTTTCTAGTGTTGTTAATCCACATTCTTTTAAGCGTATTTCATAACTAAGATCCTTCAGTGTTGATAAAATTTTAGTCGCTTTCCTCTGTACTCTTTCTAGCATACCTATGTCCTTCTTGCGATATGGCCTCCACGCTTGTATACAATATTCTATATGAGGCCTAACTATTGTTGTGTACAGCGGTATTATTAGTTCTTTTTCGTTATACGCTATATTTCGCCTAATTAATCCAAGGATTTGATTTCCCTTTGAGGCTGCAATTCCGCACTGCTCTGAAATCTTCATATCAGCACTAATGGCTAACCGTAACTCCTTTTCTTTTACAGTAGTACTTAGTACAGTACCCCCATTGTATATTGTACATCTTCGTTCCCATGTCCTGTGTGGAGGCATTTACATTTCCCAAAATTGAACAACATTTGCCACTTGTCAGACCATTTTATCAACCTGTCAAGATCATGTTGTAAATGCTCTCTATCTCCATCACGTTTAATCCTTCTAAACACTTTTGTATCATCCGCAAATTTCAACACCTTGCTTGTTATATCATCGTCCAAATATATATTAAGAATATATGTATATTATGAATAATTTAGGTCCCAGAACTGATCCCTGTGGTACCCCACTCAAAACTGATTTCCAGTTTGAAGCCTCCCCATCAATTACTATCCGATGTCTCCAGTCAATCAACCATTTTTCTATCCAGTTAATTATACCATTTCCTATGCCATGGGCCTTTAGTTTAACCAGTAATCTTTGATGTGGCAATTTGTAGAAAGCTTTCTGAAAATCTAAGTAGATGATATCTACTGGTGATCCCTCGTCTACCAACTTAGTGATATCTTCCAAAAACAAACCTTGTTTGTTAAGCATGACCTCGCTTTTAGAAACCCATGTTGAGATGGGTTTATCAAGTTATGTTTAACAAGAAAATCCACCATGTGATGTTTAATTAGTCTTTCTAATAATTTGCAAATCACCGATGTTAAACTCACTGGTCTGTAGTTCTCTGACTAGTTTATGGAACCTTTTTTTAAATAACGGTATAATGTTTGCTTCTTTCCATTCTAAAGGAACCATTCTCTCTTCTAATGATCAGTTGAAAACTGATCCAAGCGGTATGCTAATTTGTTCTACAATTTCCAATAGTACAGTCATTTGCAAAAGTTTAAGACCAGGCACGATTTTTTGAAGAAATTTGACAAAACTATGATTTTTTGGCCTTCACATAACATTATATCAGTTTATTTCGCCAAATAAACATAATACAACATAATAGGAAACTTTATGTCGTCCAAAAGTGTCAGTGTCTCTACTTTTCAGTATTTAGTGTGGCCTCCTTTGCTGTCAATGACCGCCTGGATGCGATATGGCTTGCTAGAAACCAGAGATTCACAGTACTCCTAGGTGATTTCGGTGACCCAAACGTCCTTGATAGCTTGTTTCAAGTTTTGAGCGCTTGATGGTTGTTTGTCTGCAACCTTATCCTTCATTATAGTCCACAGGTTCTCAATGGGATTTAGATGTGGGCTGTTCCCAGGCCATTCCAACACAGAGATTTTGTTCTTCTTGAGGAAATCAGTGGCTTCCTTGGATCGGTGACAAGGAGCGCCATCTTGCATGGAAATCGTACATTTGTGGATGTTCATATGCAGTTTCAGCTTCTCCTTCAGCAACTCCACGTACCTAGGTCCATTCATAGTGGTGTTAGGTGGAATAGAATACAGACCAGAAGGGCCAAAACATGACATGGCACCCCAAACAATCTGACTTGGCGGGTGTTTCATTGTGGCTGCTGTATATTTCTCATCAAATCGCTTACCTACTGGCCGCCTAACGTGCCTCTTGCGAGGTATAAACTGTTGCATGGTCGATTCATCTGAGAACAACACTTTCTTCCACTGCGCGAGAGTCCAGTGGCGATGTCTGGCAAACTCCAGTCTCTTTTTTTTCATCACAGGTGTCAGGCGTGGCTTCCGGGCCGGCTTGCGGAACTTGAGCCCAAATTCCTTGCTGAGACGTCTCGAAACAGTACTGAGACTTATTTCCGTACCTTTTAAGCGTAAAGCAGCCTGAATTTTCTTGCATGAGCTCATTGGCGAGCACATCACGATGCGTCTCATTGCGTGGTCGTCCCTGAGCGTAGTTTTCCGTGGACAACCACTCCTTTTACTGTCACGAAAAGTGCCATCAGTATTGAATTTGACGATGGCGTTGTGCACGGCTGTCTTGGAATAACGTAATTTAGCACTAATGTCTCTTTCCGTATATCCTTCTCCATGTAGAGTCACTATTTGTGCCCTTAGAACCTCTGTCAAAGACGATTTTTTGCCCATTTCAGGGATGAAGACAAAACTGAAAAACACCTAATCTATAGTGACAGAAGCAAACAAATGACCTGGAAGTACTGACTAGGCGTATTGCTTCAAGGCCCAAATAGGATGATGCAATCCAGACATTATCTGATGCAATCTGAAGCCATACCATAAAATGCATAAAAATCGTGCCTGGTCTTAAACTTTTGCAAATGACTGTAGTTTGGGTGGAATCCCATCCACTCCAAGTGATTTATTATCCATCATAGCCCTTATTTTCTTAGTATTATACCTGCTGCATTTAAAGTAAAAGTAAAAAGGTAAGTTCTTATATAGCGCAGTATCCAGTCCTCAGAACTGCTCAAAGCGCTTTACACTTTACTCCCTAGCAGACCTACAATTGAACACCATCTCGATTTCTCTGGGAAACATCCAGTCACGCTGCAATTAATGCGCGAAGAATATTCGTACACAAATATCAACCACTGTCTATAGCCAGGTATTCATTTATACAGCTGAGTGAACTGGAGCAACGTAGAGTGAACGAAAGTTCGATACCGCCGCACAGGATTCGAACTCGGGTTCTCTTGGACGAGAGTCCGAAGCTCTATTCACTGCGCCACTGCGCACCATAACGTAATTTTTACGTGTCATTGCCATGTTGCTTACTAAGAAACATAGTTACTTCTAGACATAGGCCTACTAGGCATATCTATGTATCAATACGCTAACATTGGGGCAGTGTAACAGAACCTTCTCCGAGGTACCATGGTCCACTTGCCTCTTTCTGCGTTAGGCGTCGGAACCTGGTGACTATGGGGGCTGCAGGCTTGCCGAAACCCTTCAAATGCTCACCAAAAACCTCCAACTGCACCCCATGCCGACATATTGGGGAGTAAGCCTATATCCACCCCACCAACACTTGGAGACTAAGCGCCCCCCCCCCCCCAGGACCCGCTCCCCCCGGTTCCAACGCCAACGGCCCTATGGTCTACGTTGGGCCTACAAGACAAATTACACAGTCTGTCATACGTTCACATGTGATTCTTTGATGTTCCAGCTCGTATCACGAACTGATCGTGTGCGTGAACACGATCATCGAGTCGAACTGCGGACGAGACGCGGCCGACCTGTTCGACGACCTGATCAAGGCGCAGGTGCCGAGCCAGGTGTCAGCATTGTGCGGCCCTCCACCGGTGCCGACGGAAAACACTCGCTACGAGAGCGCCGCCTGGCGAATGACACCTACATTACTTTATGGCACCTTATGTGTTCTATTGTCTGTTCTGTATCTTATTCCGTACCAGTTCAAATAACCCAGGTGTTCTTGCCGACCAGGGCAGTGCAGCCGTCCAGTTTAATCAGGTATGCAAATCTAGACATCTCGGTGTTTCTCGATCACATGTCCAAATTAATGGTAGTCCCTATTTATATAAAAGGTCAAATATTTTCTTTAGACAACACCACTAGACCACTAAGAAGTACCCATTTCCCTTTTTAAATATATACATCTTCTGTCCGTTTTGGAAAAGCTTGAACGCATAGGCAGATCCAGAGGGAGCTGGGAGGCATGTGCACCCTAAACCTTTTTGAATGGCCCCCCGTTACCATGTTCCCTAGACCTTTGGAATGTGCCCTCGTTTACGTTACAATAAGTTGAAGTTACGGCTACGCGGCGGCGAAAATGTTTCACAGCCGAGAAGCTGAAGAAGAGCGGAAGGTACGGCGGCGCGGCGGCGGAACATTTTCAACTGCACCCTCCTCCTCGGTCTTCCGATGATCCGACAGCGCGACAGTGGAGTCGTGCTGAAGGTCCGGCTCAGACCACCAAATATGAATTTACGTCGGCCGCCAGTGGGAGTTTTTGCCCTCTCCCTCCCAGACTACCCTCTTTGGATCCGCCCCTGATCTGTTTGATTTGATCAGGTAATGTATTTATAAATGATACACCCGTCTGACTACACGCATTGGTATCGGAGTATGTAATTTTCAGAACCGATCCTGTTGTGAAATACTAGAACATGCTAGACAGTTTACATACCATATAGTGTACATAAGTAAACATATTAACAAGGTCCATGCTGGAACACTGGCACGTGTATTGCCAATGTATCAATGTATACATAGGTAATTGTTAATTGTTGTGCAACTTGGTGATTCTCGCCGGTCACTATTCGACTTCGAGCGCGTCATCTATACGCCACACGTGTACGTGGGATTGCTAATGTGGCGTTTGCCTGTCAAAGTTCATTTGCTGCATCATTCATTTAAAAAAGATCCCAGTAATTTTCCATTGTGTACATTCACAGTATCATATGATTATTTAATACCATGTTTTGACATATGTCATGCACGTGTTTTGGTAGATAATACAATAATAAGGATGAATTCATCGTTAGAGAATTCATCATAAAATAATTTTTTTTATAGAGGTAATCATTGTATTGCGTTGATAAGACAGTGTGTCTTTTGTAAGAGGAAACGAATATATCATCAAAAAGAAATGTATGTTTACGTTGAGGTTATTAAAACGGCGATACGTTCAAAGTCAACATACATGTACAAGCAATACTGTTGTAGAATGTGCATAGACCCTGTTAGTTGTATGTTGTGTTCTTTTGTGTTCCGTCCATTCTGTCATGTTCTCATAAGTGCCCACTCTAAAGGCTGGGATACACTGACACGTTTCGCCCGACCAGAGCAGACTAGACCAGACTCAATCACGACAGACCGACACCGACCTGCCCCGACTACAATCGACGTAGTGGAAAGTTTTCACGTTTACGTGATTATGACGTCACGCCGGCTTCGATTATGGCTCCGTCGGTGTCGGTCGGTGTAGTGGATGCACTGCGGTAGAGGGAGTCTGGTTTGGTCTGGTCGGGAGAAAAGTGCCGGTGTACCAGATCTTAACAATTAATCTATAAGTCTTATGGATTTGCAACATTACACAGACGTGCGGACTAAAAGTCCGTTTTTATAGTTGTATGAATTCGAACGAGGTAATTTTACATAACACGATACGACCAACGTTTGTCAAACAGCAAGCAAGCGATATATTAATTATATAATCGGTTCTAAACGTGCTTGCGAATATATGCACGGCTTGCTCCAATTGACTATACGCGCAAACCGGAAATACATAATCGCACGGTTTCTTCTGCGATTTTTCCGGGTTTCTGTTGCCAGATAGGTATAAATAAATCAGGGTCGGTACCTGTGAGCTATCGTGTGATGTAAGTAGCTTAGTAGGCTGAGTAATGTCACGGAAGCCTCTGTTGTACTTTGTATCGCTCGCGGGTTGCATATAGAAACCACCAGTTCGGTGAATCAACATCGGATTTCAAGCACCCTATTGTGTGAGATAATTTGCTTCTTCTCCTGTCATAAGAATCAGACAGAACGGACTCAAGGGTGTCAATGTCCATCCGTAATATACAAGTGTTAATTGTTTTCATACATGCCGAAAGCCAGTGAATTTACATGTCATTTTAAACTAAGGTTAACCTTGTTAAACCCAGTGTAACGATTACGTAGTGTTGGTATTCTGGAATTAACTTTTTTATGTAAATGTTTGATAATATATATATATAAACACACACACACACACACACACACACACACACACACACACACACACACACACACACACACACACACACACACACACACACACACACACACACACACACACACACACACACACACACTTAGGGTACTGTGGTACTTTTTGATAATCATCAATCGTAGAGTCACGAAAAACGTCACTACATGTATATTAACGATGTTCTTGAGGCGACTGAGCCAGTATTGTGACGTGGCCGCACAACTGTGAGTTGTACGTGCGTGAATGTGTGTGCATGCGTTTGTATATGTGTCTTTCAGGAAATCGAAGTAAACGAATAATATTGAGAAGACATTTCTTTAGCAAAGCCAAAGACCATCTCAAGAGTTGTCTGCCTGTCAAACATGAAAGTGTATAGCTGATCAGTGTAGACACAAGCTTCAAACATATATACCTGCTAAATACCACAGCGGGCCTACGTGTAAAGGATTTGATTTATCGTAAAATCGCATTAATAATAAACAAGGTTTATACTGATATCCCATCATCGACTGGCATGTTGCTTGTAATTAATAGCTTCTCAGTAAAACACGATATGAAACAAATGTTTTTAAGTTTCATTTTCATAGATGTTTTGTTTATAGTTGTCGCTGTCTGTCTGTATGTATGTCCCTCCATTTCTACCTTCCTGCCCCTTCCCTGCTCTGGCGGTTTAGCCTGATTGTCACATGGCGGGTCATCCACAAATGCTTATTCAGCTGAAGATGTCCATGTGGTTGCACTGTTGCCTGTGGCGATATAAACATGTGCATATGCTGGTAAGTATATAGAAAGCTTGATCTGGTAAATCTCTGCTACGTTAATGTAGTCCTTTGAAGAACGCAAATATCGGAGAGCGGTGTGAGTAGGCCTACTACAGAAACAGCCGACGTACGGACCACTGGCCGACACCGAGTCGTGTCAAAGCCAACAGTTATAAACAAAAGCTACCATGTGGCGTCGACCACCATGTGGTACAGGAGCCATGATTTACTAGACTCGATCTCCAGCGCCTGTCAAACTTGCTTAGACTGAAATACGTGGGTTGGGTTAGACCAGTGGCATTCAACCTGGAGTTAATTAACCCCAAAGGGGTAATTCGGGCATTATCGGGAGACAAGCTTTTTAAAGTATGAATTTTTCAGTAATTAATATTTATCGCGACTAAGCTCTTGTAGCACGCTACATTGGAGATACATGTTGTGGAAAAACGTACCAGAATTTAAGAATGCATTGTACTGAAAGTAAGAAATCCTTTGCAATCGGAGAGGATCTCGTCATGTCATGTCTATTTGAAGCATGGCGTCTCGTCCTTGGCGAGGAAAAGGTGGACGGATGACCCACTCAAGGACACAATCCGGAAAACTGCATATCTGGTCGAGGTCACTTTTGGCCGTTTTAGTTGCAGAAGTGTTAGCAAACCCCTCAATGCTGTATATTGTGCACAATTACATGTACCTAAAAAGGGACTGTAAAATAGGACTGTCTGTTTTCTAAGCTGTTTACCATGCAGTGCCACGAAACCAGAAAAGAGGTTGTATCCGATTTCAGTGTTCCTCTCTTCCATATGGAGGATTATGTACGTTCTGTAAAGTATTGCTTGTAAACTTGAAAACTTTCCAGTACGTCGATTGTAGTCGTTGTCGGTCTAATGTATTCGAAAGTTTTCACGTTTAAGTGATTATACCGTCACGCTGGCTTCCAGTGTAGCGCAGTCAGTGTCGGTCGGTGTAGTGGATACACTGCAGTTGAAAGGAGTCTGGCTTGATCTGTTCTGCTCTGATCGGGCGAAAAGAGCCGGTGAATCCCGGCGTTTAGATGCATGCACAGGCAGTAATTTTGCTGGTGTGTTGTAAGCAATATTGTAAGTGTGAAATCAGAATTCTCATAATTTCAAACAGCATTACAAATGTACAAGTCGACGCTGTGGGCGAACAGTAATAGCGGAACAGACTTTTCGTAGGTGTGATATAGTCACTTACATCCTCCTCAGTGTATTCTCCGATCGCAGTCGTTCGAGGTCTGAAAGGGGGGTGCAACTGGAATGTTTTGGGAGCCTCGATGGGGGGTGCAGAGGAGGTTTTTGGGAGCCTCGAAAACACATCCCCCGCGAACCGGCCGCCTTACGGACCTGCATAACGTCGCTGTCATTACTACTGCTGTATCGGTACGTGTACCTGCGTCACCGCCACGTCTACGTTGTCTTCGGTGGATACCTTTCTGTGTTCGCAGTCGGTCACGTGGAGTTCTTCTGACGGTGTCGCAGCAATGCAAGTTTTTTTGAAAGTCCGTGTGTTCACTTCAGTTGGCCGTGAGGTTAACAGTATTTAACATGTGATTCACCCACGCCAATTTATATAGCGGCCCTGACGCAACCAGGTTGTTTACGATGCCTATGCACGCACACACACACGCACACGCACGCGCGCGCACACACACACATATATATATATGTGTGTGTGTGTGCGCGCGCGCGTGCATAAGCATCGTAAACAACCTGGTTGCGTCAGGGCCGCTATATAAATTGGCGACGAGTGCAGGATCCGCTTACAAATAGTTAAAGGGTAGGTGCGAATCCACGGAAAGACAATAACCCGCGTCACAGAAGCGAAATTTTTAGAACTTTGGTCGGCTGTCAGCAGCTAAAAAACAAGTGAAGTTAAAAGGTCAGCGAAAATTCGGCGCCAAGGCCAAACCCAGTGAAATGGCCGCGTTGATAGGGACTGTGGATCCTTATATTACACAGAAGAGGAAAGTCGGGACGCCCATGTTGAAAGATTATTACTGTACTTCCAGGTAAATGACATTGTAGCTGCAAGCATTCCTATCAATCATAGGAAGCATAACATACGGCGTACTCAAATCGTTGGTGTCGCCAACGCCGTCTAGTGGGAAGACACTTAAGCAATGTATAGACGTGCTAACAGCTCACTAAGGTAGGGTGGGGCAAGGCGCCCACCATAAGCAGGAAACGCTGCATTTGTTTTAATAATAACCCAATCGAATATATTTTATGTTGTCATTAATCTAAAATGTATCTTCTACTTTGTGTATCAGTATTTTACACATAGACATAAAATAATAATTTAAAATTCTACGTTATAAAATAGTTACGAAAAAGGCGTCTTACCCCATAGGTGGGGCAAGACGCCCATCTGGGTGGGGCAAGACGCCTTTCCCAACCCGTCGTATAATCACAAGTATGCGAGTTAGTGTGGATGGGTGGGTGGTATGGGGGTGGGTGGGATGTATTTGGGTGGGTGGGTGTGTATGCTGCGTGTGTATGTATCTGCTGATTTAACTATGTAGTAGACATGTAAGGCGATTGAATAAATACCAACAATATTGTGAAATGCATTTTAACAGGCATGCAATAAGAAGAACGAACGAACAATCTACACAAATGTTAAGTAACAGCCAATGTGGCTTTCGATATTTCGGTAGGGTCTATTGTTCCCAGCAGCTGAAGCAGTGTCAACTACGCAGACTCTTCACTGTCACTAGTTGCAGCAGTTCACACAAATAAAATTGGCATTCCCACAGTGCACTCTCTATGTGCCCACTCCCTACAGAGCATACACCTCGCGACATCTGCTGTTACTGAATGGCTCTCCACAAATCAGGCAATACCATTCATCATCTTCGTCGCTGCTTAGATCGCTCTGGAATCTCGTTGCTGGTACAATTATTGTCATCTGTTTCTTCTTAGGCATCGGTCGTTTCCCCTTCGGTTTCCCGCCTCCTTTACCCTGCCGCTTAGATATTTCACCCTTCTTGGTAAGTGCGTTTTTGTACGGCGACGACGATATCCAGGCTGCTGATTCCTGTTTTCTCGACTTGCTGCGTGCCGTTGATATTTTCGGCAATGGACAAATGTTCCTAACCAGTTGGTGAATGACCGTCGTAGCCGGTGTCGAGGCGACAGACCCACCAGTGGGCAGAGTGGCAACCGTTTCGCCCGGTGGCATGTCAGCAGTTGCATGATCATCAGATGAAGGACCAGCACTTGGAGGCTCATCGGATGAAGAGCCGGCAGTTGGATGGCCAATAAATGAAAGGCCGGCAGTTGGGGGGGCCTTCATGTGACGGGCCGGTAGTTGCATGGCCATCAGGTGAAGGACCGGCAGTTGGAGCACCATCAGATGAAGGGCCAGCAGTGGCCAGGTGGGCAAATGGTTCTTCAAGCGGCGTCGGCTCCTCTGCCACGAGTGCTGCAGCAAAATCGTCGTCAGTGAAGACATCTGGATCGTAAGGCCAAAGACCACATGCCCTGAATCCAGTGATTGGCTTATCAAGTGTGGCTGATTTGTTGAACGCTTTATTAAACACACCAGCCATGTCGTAAAACGACATTCGCCGACCTGGATTAGTGACCATCCAGCTGTCTACTGCATTGTTGTAAGCGGTCTTCAATGATTTGAAGAACGTTGTGTCGAGCGGTTGCATCCTATGAGTGCAATGAGGTGGCAGAACTAGCAGATGTATGCCTTTGGACCTCGCGTAGTTAACCGCAGCCAGTGTTTTATGGCTGTGGTGGCCATCCATGATTATGATTTGTTGGTTTTCTACACACGCATTGGTCGACGCAGCGAAATGTTCAAGCCATTTGACGAACAAGTCTGCATCAATCCAGCCATTCGGACTGCAGTGGCCTACAGATTCAGGTGGTGCCCCGTTCATTAAAGCTTCCACCATCTTCTTTCGTGGAAAAATAAACATTGGTGGCAGGTAACGTCCTGCTGCATTGATGGCACACACGACTGTCACTGTAGCGCCACGTTCCCCACTGGTGACCTTTGCAACGTGTCTTGCTCCTTTGGTCGCAACGATTTTCCCTGGTCTTTGGACGTTTGTGATACCAGTCTCATCCATATTCCACAATCGACTTGGCGTGTATTGCGCCGTCTCCAAAACCGAGCGGTAAATTTCGAAGAACGCATTTACTCGTGGCTTGTTAAAGCCAAGAGCGCGAGCAATGTTGGTAGCCTGCGGTTTCTTTACGGCGAGATCGGGGTGGCGTGCAAAAAATCCACTCAACCAGTCTTTACCGGCCATCTTGGTTGTTTCGTTGAACAGGTTGTTCACACCAGTTTTGTCGGCAATCTCTTAAGCGAGACGTCTTACATCAACAGTTGTCAAGCCGTACATTCGACGTTCCATCTCTTTGATATGTTCGTACAGGGCTTCCTCGACGTCATCTCCAAGAATAACTGTCCTGGGACCGAGTTTCAAAGTTCCAGGGGAGGTCACTGCGTTGTCTCTATGCCTCCGCAAGGTACGAGCTGGTATTCCAAACTGCTTGCTTGCTCTTATCAAAGGAATGCCCACCCTAACTGCACGAAGAGCTTCGCCGAGCTGACCGTCACCATACTTTCCCCTGTCCGTCTTTCTTTTGTATGACCGAACCATTGCCCTGAAAAACGAAGTAGAGAGGAATATTGCTAGACTATTATATAATGTAAGAAATACACACACACACACACACACACACACACACACACACACACACACACACACACACACACACACACACACACACACACACACACACACACACACACACACACACACACACACACACACACACACACACACACACACACACACACAATTAACGCGATATCATATATGATTATTATATGGTGGGGCAAGACGCCCATGGTAGGCGTCTTACCCCATTCAAAAAGAGCGTCTTGCCCCCAGGCACGTGCGACAGTAAAATAGCTGTATGTAGTCTGCTGTTTAATTATCGCTCATTTAACTGTTACCAAATGTTAGTCTACATATTTATCGTAAGAGAATCATATTTGTTATGGTTATTTATGATAACCACTGAGTTTTACAACGAAACAGGAAATCACCTTTTTTACTATTTTAAACCTACAAATCAACAAAGTCACATTTTGTACTCACGATTGTGAAAGTCTTGTTTCTTTTTATGTTTCTGTTCATCCGCTGTGTGGCAGCACGGATTTACACAAACTATAGTGCCAATCTGAACCGTTGTTACGTAGATAGGACGGGTGGGCGTCTCGCCTCGTATAGGCGCCTTACCCCACCCTACCTTACTGTCCGAAGCCTCTGATTATCGTTGAACGATTTCGAATAATGAAGATGTATCAAGTTGAGGGAGAGACAATTTTAAAGTACAACGCGCAGTTAAAACACCCAAGTAGCACTTGTAAATTTGCAAACGCCGCTTGCCATAACTGCCACAAGAAAGGCCATCTGCAACGCATTTGTCGTAACAGGAAGCAGTAAGATGATGGGAGGATTCAGGTGAAGAAGACAGATGTGTCCAAGACAAGACAGAAAAAACAAACATCAGGTCACCACGTTGAAGACGAAGAGGCTTATCAATTGCTCACGATTGGTGCAAAAGGGAAAACATCAGCGTTCTGTGTGAACATCAATGTCAATGGAAATCGACACGGGTGCTTCGGTCTCCATAATTAGTGAAGAAACATTTCAACGATGTTTTAACAACGACATCATCATCAAACCAACAAAGTCGACATTAAACACATACGCAGGAGAAGTCATGCCGACTTTGGGGACTGCTGGAATGGACGTAGACTACCATGGTAGAAGGGAACGACTGCCATTGTTGGTAATGTCTGGTAGTGGGCAAACATTGCTAGGGAGAAATTGGTAGCAAGCCATCAAAATGGACTGGAGAGAAACGTGCAAGCTAAGCACCAGTAACAGTTCGGTGATGTCTGCAGACACGCTTCTTGAGAGGTACCCAGAACTCATGAACTCAGAAATTGGGACGATCCATGGAGTGAAAGGTCATTTACAAGTGAATGTTGATACTGTAGCGTATTTCGTCTAAATACACTATATATTTACAAAACACGACATAACCATAAGATGGCGGAACAGGAACTACTTTTTATAGTATCCAATTATGGATCATTACGCCGATACAAAACAATAGTAATTACGCATCAACACGTAGTTCTAAATACACAACAGATACCGAATATCGTTTCTGTAAGCCCGGGATTATTATCCATTTTGAGATAAAGTGCACCAAGAGCTCACCAGACTACAGAAAGAAGGAACAATCGGACATGTTGAATTCGCAGACTGGGCTGCACCAATCGTTCCTGTGCAGAAATGAAATTGAGAAAGCGTACGAATCTGTAGCGATTTCAAGATGACGGTGAACCGAGCATCAAGGATTGACACTTTTCCATTGCCACGGATCGAAGACCTGTACGCAAGCTTATCAGGTCAGAGTTTCACAAATAATGCCTTAAAGAAACCATATCTGCAAATCGAACTAGAAGAGTCGTCCAAGAAGTATATGACTATCAACACATCCCGTGGACTATTCCTGTACAACCGCCTTCCGTTTGGTGTCAGTTCTTCGCTAGTCATCTTTCAAAGAGTGATTGATAACGTGCTGCAGGGAATTCCAAACGTGTGTGCCTACCTTGATGGCATTCTGGTCACATGTCGGACAAAAGAGGAACATTGGCATAATCTTGACAGTATTGTCACGACTTGCGAAAGCCGGAATGAGACTGAACGTCGACAAGTATATCTCCATGGCTCCAGAAGTGACATACCTGGGGTACCGCATCGACAAAGAAGATCTGCACACAGTCAAAAAGAACGTTACTTGTCTTCAGAAATCGCACCAGTGAACAGGTTGTTGAGCAAGAATGCCCCTTATATGTGGGGACCATAAGAAGAGAAAGCGTTTCAACGTTCAAATGATCTACTACAAACGTCTAACGTATTGGTGCACTATGATCCAAAAAAAGAGTTGATACTCTCTTGCGACACGTCACCATATGGTATGGGTGTAGTGTTGGCACACCGGATGGAAGATGGCTCAGAGAGACCCATCAGCTTCGCACCGAGAACACTTGCTCACTGTCTGCTCTTTACACGTACGGTAGCATGGTCGGGTGACTGGTTTGCGTAGCGGTGCCGGTCTTTTCTGTGGGTGTGACGGTTTCAGAAGGTGTAGCAGTTTTGAGCTGGGGGGACGTTTGTGTTGGTGAAGCGGTGGATTGAGAGGTGGCTGCCATTGGATTTTGTACGGTGGGGCGTGGGCATTCGGAGGGAAGTCATATCTGGCTGATCCCCTGAAGTGCCGCATTATCGCCCACGCCAAGTTGTACGGTCACGCGTCGCTGGGCGCACGCCGGACGTCGCGCTCTGCTTGTTTTGTCGCACCTCTGCCGCCATGTCGGACACAATATCCGACATAGTGCAACAATACTTCACGGCAGAAATTGAACAATTGAAGTTGTCACGGGGGAGCGCAAAGCCGACAAAGGGCGACCGGACTCGTGACAAGTCGTCAAGTGCCGCAGATCCCGAAACAGTCATCGAAGTGATGGAGCAAATGGCACCACTCGTTATCAAAACAATGGCTGCTGTCATGGGACACCAGATGACAAACATGAAGGAACTGCTGCAGTGCAAAGATAAACAGATCAGTGCCCTAGAGGAAAGGGTGGACATTCTGGAGACAGAGGCGGACAAGCGAGAGCAGTACTCTCGCCGTCCCAACCTCCGCTTCCAGGGCCTTCCAGAGACGGATGGAGAAAGTACGAATGAACTCGTGCTGCAAACGATCAACGAGAAGATGGGGATGAAACTGACGGCAGCCCATCTGGAGCGTAGTCACCGCCTGGGCCCAAAGAAGGACACGAGCGGAAACATGAGGAAGCGCGCAATCATTGTGCGCTTCCGTAGCGAGGCAGTCCGATATGAAGTTTATAAAGCTCGCACACAGCTGAAACGACATAATGTCGACAACGATAAAGACAAGGCCATCTTCATAAACGAAGATTTGACATCGAACAGAGCAGGACTGGCCTACAAGACGAGGGAGCTGAAAAGGGAAAAGAAAATAACCGACTGCTGGACGTACTCGTGTAGGGTACTGGTGAAAACACTGAGTGGTGTAATTAAAGAGATCAGTGTTATCAAAGACCTGGACAGCTTTGCGAAGTAATATCATCGTCATTGTTTTTCTCAGGTATATTATGATGATATAGATTAGTTGCGATGTTTTTTCTCTTGCTAGCTGCAAGGCGATACATATTGTCTGCGATTTCTTTCTTTCTCTGTATCCCCAGCTACTGACGCAACATTTGCTTTTCTATAATTATGTTATGGTATAGCTTGCGTCCTGCAATTTTTTGTTTTTTGTTTTTGTTTTGTTTTTGTAGTTTATGGTCTCGTTGCTTTCCTTATAATGGAAACTAATTGTAATGTGTGTCTTTTCTCCAATTAATTAATACTTATTTCCACAAATGTATTGAATAATGCAATTTGTAAACTAATTGTAATGTGTGTCTTTTCTCCAATTAATTAATACTTATTTCCACAAATGTATTGAATAATGCAATTTGCAATTTGCTTCTCCGTATGACATGAATTATGCATAATTATTTACATATTTTGTATCCTTATGCTACTGGCTTCCACGCATTGTTTACTTTTCACACTTACCTGCGTGTTAACATAATTTATAATACGATACAATTACTTGCAGTGGATTCCATTTAAATTCAATTAATTAGTTATCGCACACATAATGCAAATTCCAACTAGCTGGTCGCATTGTTTGTTTTTCGTCTTGCTAATTGTATTCTGATTACTATTGTCATTATGTCATACCAACGGGAAGACCGGTCCGGATACGTTCGGTCACGACATATATCGTACATAATGTATTTTCTATACATTTCTTTTTTGTTTATTATTACTGTTGCACAGACATGTATTTCTTGCATGATGACAGATATGATGACATGCTACACAGCATTGAGTAAACTAACTTCGTATGACTATGGTAAAACAAGGCGTTTGGTTTACAGTGGACAGTCGGTTGTTACGCTATATGCTTCAAACTTAATTACGCATTTAAAGAATGCTAGCTAACGAATCATTCCCCTGGTGTCAAGGAGGTACTAATGTGAATTCTCTATTTAATGTACTGCAGCTAAATGAGGCTGCTGATGAAGATTTTCAACCAATACGTCATTCGACATATTATGATCTTGACAATTTTAAACTACTAGCAGAAACAAATATCGAACGGTTTAGTATACTTAGCTCAAACATAGAATCTATTAATGCAAAATTCAGCGAAATTGAAGCCTTCTTAGAGGAACTTAACCAGATGAAATTTAAATTTAGTGTAATATGCTTTCAGGAATGCTGGCTCTCAGATAATGATGATCTATCACAACTACAAATCGATGGATATCATTGCATTACACAAGACAAAACATGTAGCACTAAAGGCGGGCTACTCATTTACTTAAGCAACAAATACAATTTCAAAGTTATTTTGTCCCTAAATCAGTTTCAACATTGGGAAGGACAATTTATTAACATAAGTGGAGGTGGGCTCTTAAAAGACATTATCATTGGAAATATTTACCGACCTCCAAGAGACCTCAGTGAAAATTATAAACAGTTTTTTTAGCGAATTCACATCAATTATCTCATCCTTTGACAAATCAAAATCCGACATCATTATTGCCGGTGATTTCAATATGAACCTTCTTAAAATTAACGAAAGAGAGGTTTTTGGTGATTTTTTGATTTATTAATATCTTATAGCTTTTACCCCCATATTACACTCCCTACAAGATTTACAAATAATAATGGAACACTAATAGATAACTTGTTTTGTAAATTAACCGATCCCGCAATAACACCAAAATCAGGTATTTTAACGAAACAATTATCGGATCACCAACCATATTTTACCTTTCTAAACAAAGTTCCCCACAAAGAACCACCACCTAAATATATTAAAATTAGCATACAAAATCAAGAAGCAATTTCCAAATTCATAAATGAAATCACCTCATCAGATGTTTATAATAAACTTGATCAGTCACCTTTTGCTAATCCAAACATAAACTATAACATTTTACATGAATTAATCAAATGCGCAAAAAACAAGCATATGCCATATAAAACAGTTAAGTTCAAAAAATACAAGCACAAAAAATCAACATGGATTACATTTGGCCTGCTCAAATCAATACGATACAGAGACAAATTATATAAGAAACTTAAAATGACTCTGCCTGATTTACCTGAAAATTTAGCAATTCGGACTAACCTGATAACGTATAATAGCATACTTTAAAAAAAGTATACGAACAGCCAAACAACTGCGTTATGAATCTTCTTTTAATAAATATATAAAAAAAACTTGGGAAACTATAAGCGATATTCTGTCCAGAACACGAGAAAAGAAAACTTTCCCTAAATCGTTTATATATAATGACGAAATTATAACAAACAAAATGATTATTGCAAACACGTTTAATACATTCTTTACCACTATTGGCTCAAATTTGACTAAACAAATCGGCAATCCTACTAATAGAAATTACAGATATTATCTGAATGAGCAGTACAGTAATTCATTTAATTTTGAAAGTATTGACGAAGAAACTATATCTAAAACAATAGCTAATATGCAACCAAAAACAAGTTGTGGGTATGACGGTATTTCGTCACGATTACTAAAATGTTACTAAACCAACGGTGATAAAATCATTAACATTAATTACAAATCAAATATTAGCTACAGGTATCTTCCCTGATAAACTTAAAATCGCTAAAGTAATTCCAATCTTTAAAAAAGGTGACAATACCCAATTCAGCAATTACAGACCAATATCATTATTACCAGCTATATCAAAAGTAGTTGAAAAGATAATGTACAACCAACTAGATTCCTTTTTCAAAAGGCAAAATCTCTTTTTCGAAAACCAATATGGATTTAGAACGGAACATAGCACTGAATTTGCTGTTCTTGAATTAACTGACAGGATAATAACACACATGGATAGAAATGAAATTCCTATAAATATTTACCTGGATCTTTCAAAAGCTTTTGATACCCTGGATCATAAGATATTACTAAACAAATTAGAATACTATGGCGTAAAAGGAGTAGCATTAAGTTTAATTAGAAATTACTTAACAGACAGAAAACAGTATGTTGAAATAGAGGAAGTAAAATCAGAAATGCGTAATATTTCAACTGGCGTACCTCAAGGCTCAATTTAGGCCCTCTGTTGTTTATTGTATACATTAATGACTTTGCCAAGGCCAGCCAAAAGTTTAACTTTATAATGTATGCTGATGATACCACCCTGTCAGGTACTCTTGACTCATTTCCAACATATGAACAAAATGGAAACGTAGACGTTGCTATAACTAGAGAACTGGGAAAAATTTGTGATTGGCTAAAACTTAACAAATTATCTCTAAACTTAAGCAAAACTAAGTATATGCTTTTCACAACAGCCAGAAGAAAAAATGTGACTTCTCCATTATTAATCATAGATAATACTACTATTAATAGAGTGGCAGAATTTAATTTTCTTGGAATAACTTTTAATGAACAACTTAACTGGAAAAATCACATTGACAAAATTTCAAATAGGGTTTCAAGGACGTTAGGTGTATTGAATAGACTAAAACAGTTATTACCTCTTAATATAAAAATTATATTGTACAATACACTGATATTGCCACACTTAAACTACGGCCTTACTTCAAAAGAAACTTGTTCGAATTATTAGTGTAAGCAAATATAATGCTCACACTGAACCACTGTTTAAAAGTCTTAAATTGTTAAAAGTAGAACACATATTGAAATCACAAGAACTAAAACTATATTATAAATACGTACATAACAAACTTCCTGTTTACCTTCAAAATTTACCGCTTCATCAAAACAATAGCATTCACAATTTCAACATACGTGGGCAATATAATATACACACAATCAGGGTACAACACGAATTTGCGAAACAAAGCCTCAGATACACCTTGCCGCATACTATAAATAATGCACCTGATTTAATAAAAAATAAAGTTTACACTCACAGCTCACACGGGTTTGCAAGGTATGTTACACATTATTATTTGCAGACGTATCTATCTGTATGTACATTACAACATTGTTATATTTGCCATAATGAGTGAATAACAAACAGGAATACATATTTTATGTGTACCTCTTTGGATGAATAACCAGTCGTCCATTATCATGTATGGTGTCATGTTATAGGCCTTGCTTTGACTTAATCTGTTGACCGATTATTGCTACTTTTTTATACACCAGGACTTGTCATTATTATGACTGGGTGGCTCCCATGAGAGCGGCTTTCTTGCCTTAGTGGGAATCTCCCTGACCCTCACGTAATAATTTATATACAATTCTGTGATCATTATGCTTTTACATACTCACGTATTGAGTTATATGTATATGGGTCAAAATAAAAACTACTGTCTGTCTGTCTGTCTGTCTGTCTGTCTGCTCCAACAGAGAAGCTCTTCTCGCAACTGGAGAAAGAGGCATTGTCAGTGGTCTGGGGAATAAAAAAGTTTCACTCCTACTGTATGGTCGACATTTTGTTATCCATAACGATCACAAGCCATTGGAAGGGTTACTCCACAATGATAAGCCAGTTCCACCGATGGCATCTGGACGAGTTCAGCGATGAGCACTAGCATTGGGCGTAGGGGTGTCATGTAACGAAGTAAAACTACGTCGTTATTCTATATACTTGAGTAGTTTTTTCAAGTAACGGAGAGTAACGAAGTACTATTTATATTAACTACTTCTACTTGCAACAAAGTAGTTTTATCTAAGGTAACGCTACTTTTTACTTCGTTACTTTCATTTACTTCGCGATATATTTTCGTTACATTTTTCTGAACTACGTCTACGTCGACCTGTTAGCGTTCCGCCCGTCAACAACATTTGATTATACGTATTTAATTACAATAAATAAGAGCTATGGTAAACTATGTTAACGCGGTAATAACTGTCACTTGTTTTGTGTGACTATGGTCAAGTCATTAGGAACAGTAAATGTGGTGCGAAGTATAATTTGTTTTGTGCCGACATCAATTGAATCGTTTTCCTTCTGTCGTGTCATCCGCGAATAGCAGGCCCGTAGCCAGGGGGTTCACGTGAACCCCCTTTTGGTGAACCCCCCTTTCTCCAAAATGTGAACCCCCCTCAAAATTGCATCTTTAAAATGTGAACCACTAATTATATTCCATGTTTCTCAAAAGCGTTAACCCCCCCCCCTCCTAAAAGCTGCTGGATAGTGTTCAAGCATTACAAGGAATGCCAAGAAAGCCTGATTTGTGCAGATAATAAAATTATCTGTTCTCTATTAAGTGATCATCACTGACTGTATGAGAGCCTGGCTGAGGGTTCTGTCCCCAATGCCAAGTGTAAAAAGGGCAGTCATTAGAGGGATGTGTGTCAAAAGACCATTACATCCAATTAGCCATGCAGAAGGACTTCACACTATCCCAGGGTCTCCTGTTATGAAAACGCGTGAAGTAAAAAATACATAAGAAGCCAGTTTTACACCAAACATAAAATTATAAGTCTTAATTGTAGTCACTCAGAGGTTACTGATGCAGACAAAATTCTGGTGAATGAACGAGGTGACGATGATTTAACAATTATGAGCACATACGTTAAACCATATAAAATAATTCATTATTTCTCATCAGAACTCTATTAACAAGTGAACGAAAGGTGCGACTTTTTATTTTTAGTATGTTGATTAAGGTAACTATCGACTGTCAAAGAGGCTATTCTCAACAATCAACAACTTAAGATGTGTAGCGAGTGTATTTCTTACAAACCCGGTAGACAAACTCATCTGGCTTAACATAAATAATAATTTTCAACTATTGAGCTGGAACGCGAATTTCGATGAATAATTGTATTTAACCAATACAAAATAAAGTTTAGCTTTACCTATTTTAAAATGCACGTGCTGATGAGAAATCGTGTAATTGTGTGGCTGTATGGTTGCCGAAATATTGTGGTTGCTAGTTGCATGTTTGTAGATCTCAGAAAGGGGAGCCTTTTCGCTGATGAGGAGGCAAGAATTGTGAAGGGCCTTTATTAACAATTATTATGTCCACTTTTGTGTTCCGTATAGTTGTAAAATACAGTTTGTGTTTCCTTGAGTGTGGTGTACAGGATATGGTACTTGACTGTTTTACACCTAGAATTTTAATTCAAATTCCACAAGAGGACAATAATTCTTCTAATCTTCTATTTACCGGGCATGTTTTTATAAAGGTTTGGTAATTTACTAACTTAATTATGATAAATTATGGAAATTTTGCACATCAGATCAGGTAAATATAATGTATTAATTAAATTAAAACCAGATTGTAAATGTCACACTTTAACTGTTTATTCTGAAAAATAACATGGGCACACCCACACTCCTATGTGTCTCGTTTATTTTATTAATATGAACATATTCAAAACAATTGCATACACGGCGAATGGTTTCGAGTAAATAATTCAGTTATATTAACAACATACTATCCCTGCGTGGTGGCTTTTATGAATACAATTGGGTGTAAATTAGGCTTAATCAGGCAACAAAATGGGACCAATCTCCACAGATCACATATGAGTCCCAATTTGTTTGAAAACGGCCTGCTGGGGATGCTAATGTGGTGTTTGTATAAGAAAGATGAAAGAATATAAGACGAAGCCACATCCACTTCATTGTTCTTCCTGTTAGAAATGTAACATTCTGCATGAACATGTGGGGCTCTGCATTGTGAAAAAACATAACCCGATATGAACTGGTGACGCCCCCTGGTGTCTGGACTGGTAAAATGTGAACCCCCATTGTGAAAAGCTGGCTACGGGTCTGCTGAATAGGCGCCCTCGTCAGGTTCTCCAGGCTTCGGCGACTTGTAAAGTGCAATTGAAATTCACACATAGGCTATGTTTAATGCAGCGTAGTAGGGAATATCAGTATTCTAACATTGCGCAAATATTAACTTTTTGCTGCGATAAACGCAAATTTGCTTGGTGCACCAAAATATGAATTCGTCAACCGTATACGAAATGGCGAATCGATCGCAGTATTATTCGGCACGGTAAATGTGCGTTCTAATTCTAAATTAGAACATTATTCATATACATAATTCATGTATGTTGGAGTTAAACAGTAATTATTTCCACTCTGTCTGAATTTTTTTGTTCACCGATGCAGTAATTATTGTTGGTTACTTGCCTGACATAACATCTTTCCGTTCTACTTTTACTTCTACATTTACTTCAAGTACTTTTGTAGTTTTACTTTTTAATCAAGTAGGTTTTTAGAAGCTCCGTTTACTTCTACTCAAGTAGTTCTGAGGTGAATTACTTTTACTTCGACTCATGTATAACATTTAAATAATTCAGTCACCCCTCAATTTGAGCGCATATGAATACTCATTCAAGTACAAGTCAGGTGACAAACTGGGACATGCAGCTGCAATGAGTCGTCTGCCATTACCACAGCTGCCAACCGAAGTACATAGATTGTCTGTCTTCTTGAATTCATCGACTCGTCACCCATTGACATTGGAATGATCAAGCACTGGACAGAGAAATATCCACTTTTGTGGAGAGTTCGAAGATTTGTCAGCTCAGGTTGGCCTGGCTCGATCGACAACAAGGAGCAGCTGAAGGCATACGTCATGCGACAGGATGAGTTGTCCATCCAAAGTGGTTGCATACTTGGGGGGGGGGAAGTCGTACCACTCAAGGCACGGGAAAGAGTCATCGAGATGATCCATGAGGGACATCCGGGAATTGTATGGTTGAAGACATTTGCAAGAAACAAAGTATGGTGGCCAAACTTAGACCAAGATTTTGAATCGAAAGTCAGAAGTTGTGACAAGTGTCAGAGCAAGAGACATGCGCCAGCGAAAGCTCCGCGCCACCCATGGGAGTCTCCGAAGAGACCTTGGAGTCGACTACATGTGGACTATATGCTGGACCATACCAAGGAAAGATGCTGCTGGTGATTGTGGACGCATTCACAAAATGGGTTGAAGTGCACGTGATGAATCCCAAGCACAGCTGAAGCTACAGTTGAGAAACTGAGAACAACGTTCGCAGTGTTTGGCATTCCCGAAATAGTGGTGTCGGATAACGGCGCTTGTTTCGTGAGTGAATCAAATACATTATGGTAGCACCGAAACATCCGGCATCAAACGGACTGGCTGAACGGACCGTGCAATCCATGAAAGAAGGGTTGAACTGGATGACCAACGGAAACTTGGAAACCAAGTTGGCAAATACTTGTTCAAGCAGGCCCTACAAAAACTCACCGCGTGCGACCATGGGTAGATCGCCTTCAGAGTTGTTGATAGGCAGAAAGGCCAGGATACATCTGGATCAGTTGCATCCTGATGAAACCAGAGCAGTGGAAGAAAAACAGCTCAAACAGAAGCAAAGAACAAACAGGTCAATGTTGGTGACCAGGTTTACGTAACCAACTTCACTAATGGGCCATGTTGGCTACCTGGAGTAGTGGTGAGGACCAGTTTCATTCATCGTGAAACTGGTAGATGGCCGTACCGTGAGACGACACCAATTTCACATCAGAGAACGCTACACACGAGAAATTACCCCGAGAACAGCCTCGCCTGGCGTGGAGGAAAGCTAGTGGTGGAGGAAGAGCCTGATAGAGCAACAGATCAGCGAACTGTGTCATCCGGGTTGACAGAAGTTGGAGATTCTGCTGAGATAATCCCTAATGACACACAGTCAACATCAGGGACAAACACCACTAACAGGCACTCGACACCGAACGCCAGTGTAGATGTGCAGCCGATGACTCCGCAGTTGCGTCGATCAGACCGTGCTCGAAAATCGGTGCAATGCCTCGATCTGTGAAACGCCACAGAGTGCCGAGAAACATTACATGAATGATCAATTGTTCGTGATAGACGAATCCAATTTAGTCGTGTCTATGGTGAGACTGTAGCAGCATATGAGGTCAGAATAATACCTCACCACCATATTGTGATGCAGGGCAGTCTACCCCTGTCCATTCACAAGTTACTTAAGCTACTTGAAATTTGGTTAAGCATTGAGTTAAACAACATAATTGTTGAAGACACTGAATAATGTTGGACAATTGTGTTGGACGTTGTCATTTGGTATGATGCATCCTCGCAAGCCAGGGTTGTTTGCCATGCAAAACTAGCCCTGGCTGATCCCCTACGCGAAGTGCGGAAGTTAGCTTAGTCAAACTAGTAATTGACTTCGCCAGTCGCGACTGCATCACCCGTGAGAACAGAGCAAATACCCGCCCCAATTTGAAGACGTATAAACGACTTTTAGGAATCCCAATATGTAATGACCCGTTCGCCCATTAGTACGAGCAGCTGAGCGGTATTGTGTATTAGAATAATTGCTTCTACTTCCTAAACATTGCATGTAACACGAGGCACGGTTGGTTGAAATTAGTTTTATTATGACCACCTGACCTGAGTAGATCTACTGATCTAGTGAGCGATTTGATAGGCTGAGGTTAAATTCAGAGTTTCGCCAAGCGATCAGCCAGGGGTACTGCTGGCTGGGACTGACGCAATCAGCAGCAGCGACCCCTGGCGCGCGAGGATGATATGATGAAACTAAAGGGAGAGGAGTGTGATGTATGCTGCCATCCCGCGGATTTGTATGGAACTACAAAACGAAGATTGAGGTACTGACTGTTTAGCCTTCAGCTGCCTCGTTAACCTAGTGGTTGTTATTGTGCTTGATTCTAGAATAAAAGTTTTTTGTTTGTTACGAGAATCTTGAATATTTTAAAATCTGCGTTGGGGTTCATTCTTCTTCATATGACAGCTCGTTCGGACTGAGGACCCTCAAGCCGAAACATTAATATACTGATGATTATGTCGTATGGAGGTTGCGAAGATGGCCAGCGCGGTTTTAGGATCTCTTGGGAAAGGGGTAGAGGGTGTGGAATAGTAGAGGTAGGGCAGGTAGGGTGGTAGGCAGAAGAAAGAGGGGTAGGGGAGTGGTGTGGTATTTATAGGTATTATGTATAGCTATGCGCCTTCGCATTGCACGTTATCGTTGTAACGGTTTCGAAAGGCAGCACCACTTGTGGCTGTGCGTGTTTTGCACGGGTGAGACAATAAAGGTATTCCGGTGACTACACGAGGCTGAGTCGTTGAGTTCGTTACAAATCCCTAGAAAAACATGACAATGGCGACGAGGTGGTTCCAATAATGGTTGGACGAACCCTGAGGTATGAAGAGTATAACGAGGAGAGGGAATTATTCGAAAATTATCTGGAAAGATTCGAATTTTTTGTAACGACTAACGCCGTGCCAGACAGCAGCAAAAAATGTTTGTTGCTCAGTAGTGTCGGCGCACAGGCTTTCACAAAAATCAAGAACCAACTGAAGCCTGAAAACTTGGCTGACAAAAGCTATGACGAGGTGGTGGCTGCGGCCCATGCTGTGTACAAACAGCAGTTGACAGTGATAGGTCGTCGAAATCAATTCATGAACAGAAACAGGAAACCGTCAGAATCGGTATCACAGTATGCTTTGGCGTTACGAGAGCTGTGTGGCGACTGTGAATATCAAGCGGCAATTCAGACAGAAATATTGCGTGATGTGTTTATGAAAGGACTAAACTTACCTTCTGTCCAGACAAAACTTATGTTGAAAGACAACACACTAACATTTGACAATGCGTACAAAGAGGCCGTGGCTGAAGAACTAGCAGCCAAATGCTCTGTCGAATTCAATGCCTCATCATTGGGGGGAAACGGGATTTCCCATGCTACTGCCAGTGCTAACCAGGTTGAAAGTGTCAACCGGGTGCAGAACTTTAGTAAAAAAAAAGTGCCAACAAAGGTACAGTTTCCAGTCAAAGTCGTAATGCTTTCAACAGCAAGAAGTCCTACTACCGGTGTGGTGGCAATCACCATGAACAGAAATGCTAATACATCAATGAACAGTGTCATTGGTGCAAGAAGACAGGTCACATTGCTCGGATGTGCAGAGAAAAACAGCGAAATCAAGGCAGAAACAGAGTAGCCCATGTGAGTGATGGTGACGACCCAGCTGAGGACCACACGTTGGGGTTGTTTGGTGTTTATTCAGCCGATGCTGATATAAATTATGTATCCGGGTGCAAGGGCATCAAGGTGAAAGTAACCTTGGGCAGTGAAATAGTCCCTATGCAGTTAGACACAGGGGCTGCAGTCTCCCTTATCCCGGTAAGCACCTACAGACGGGTCTTGTCAAAATACCCTCTACAACCCTCAAGCATCACCCTCAAGTCATATACAGGTGATCTGATACCAATTGCTGGGAAGGCCTACATTCCAGTGACGTATGGAGAACAACACTTCATACTGCCAGTAGTTGTAGCATGTGGTGAGCGACCAGCACTGCTCGGTAGAGATTGGTTGCAGCAGATAAAGTTGAACTGGAAGAGTATTTTCAGTGTGATGTCCGGAGCCACGTCTGAAATGCACAAATTGATGGGCAAGTACGCACACTTGTTCAGAAATGATGGATCAACCATTCAGGGACATACAGCAACCTTGAAACTTAAACCAGAGCAGAATCCAGTTTACCAAAAGGCGAACTCGTGGAGAATGAGATCGACCAACTTGAATCAGCTGGAGTGCTGTACAGGGTCGATAACAGTGAATGGGCGAGCCCGACGGTGGATGTGCCTAAGTTGAAAAATGGCAAGATGTCAGTTCGCATATGTGGGGATTACAAGCTTCTAAATGTCACCATTGAGGATGATAAATACCCCCTACCTACGGCTCAGGATTTGTTTGCCAAAATGGCTCACAAAGGGAAAAAACCAACTGTGTTCTCAATCCTGGACCTGAGTGGGGCATTCAACCAACTCGAGGTTGATGAGAAATCGTCACCACTGCTCACGCTCAACACACATAAGGGACTGTACAGAACACGGCGTTTAGCTTACGGTGTTAAAACCGCCGTCCGTGTTCCAGATGACAATGGACAACATTCTAGCAGGACTAGAAAATGTCATGTGTTTCATCGACGACATTCTTGTGACGGGAACCACTGAACAGGAACATCTGAAGACACTGGAACAGGTGTTGCACAGGTTGGATCAGCACAATGTGAGGTTGAACAAGACGAAATGCCAGTTTCTAAAGTCCCAAGTGAAGTATCTGGGACAAACAGTTAGTGCAAATGGGATCCAGCCAATCCAGGACAAGGTGGAGACCATTCGGAAGGCACCGCCTCCAACCAATCTAACGGAACTACAAAGTTTCCTGGGTGTCGTGCAATACTATGCGAAGTTTGTACCAAACTTGTCCACAATCTTGCATCCTCTGTACGAGCGCCTAAAAGCTGGTGTGGAATGGTCGTGAGACAGAGCTTGTGATGGAGCATTAACCAATGCAAAAGGTTGCTGTCTAGTGAGACGGTACTTACTCACTATGACGAAAGCATGCCACTCAATCTTGCCACGGATGCAAGCTCATATGGAATTGGAGCTGTTATCAGTCATCAAATGTCAGATGGGGTGGAAAAACCCATCGCATTTGCATCACGAACATTGAGTGCCGCAGAGCGTAACTAATCTCAGATCGAACGTGAGGCACTGGGAATTTCACCAGTACCTCATGGGGCGATCATTTACCATGAGGACAGATCATCGTCCACTGACGAAGATATTTGGACCAAAGATTATGGCGGCAGCGCGAATGCAACGCTGGGCATTGGTACTATCTGGGTACCAGTACGACATCCAGTACATTCCGTCAAAGGAAAACGCTAACGCGGATATGCTGAGCAGACTGCCGGTAGACACTCCCGAATCTGCAAGTTCAGACGAGATCGAATCTGTGTGCATGTTGACCGTCAACGAACTGCCGGTAACCTCACAACAGATAGCGGAATCTACACGCAAGGATACTACCTTGGCCACAGTCTATGACTACACTCTGCATGGATGGCCTAGGTCGTGTGCCAGATTTGACGAACTATATCCATACTTCGTTCGGAGAGAGGAACTATCCCTTGAAGATGGATGCATCGTGTGGGGCAGTAGAGTTGTCATTCCATCGACATACACCAAACAGCTGCTTCACGAGTTGCACACAATGCACCCAGGAATGGTGAGGATGAAGGCCATTGCCCGAAGTTTCATGTGGTGGCCGGGTGTAGACAGTGACATTGAAGAAATGGTACGAAGCTGTCCCGAATGTTCAAGGCAAAGAAATGCACCAACCGCCGCACCTCTCATGCCATGGATCTGGGCCACACGCCCATGGCAAAGAGTACATGTTGACTTCGCAGAAAAGAACGGAAAGATGTTCTTGGTTGTGGCAGATGGTCACTCAAAGTGGCTTGAAGTCCTACTTATGAACAGCACCACAGCCGGAAACACGATAACAGAGCTGCGAAAACTGTTTGCTGCATACGGACTGCCTGAATCGGTGGTTTCAGATAACGGACCCCATTTCACTTCTGAGGAGTTTGGAACATTCTTGAAGTTAAACGGGGTGAAACATGTGTTATGTCCGCCCTACCACCCTGCATCAAACGGCCTGGCAGAGAGGAATGTTCAGACATTCAAGAACATGCTAGCAAAGGCAGACCCTCGAATTCCACTGCAACATCGGGTTTCTGACATCCTGTTTCAATATAGAAACACACCTCACAGAATCACAGGCCGTACTCCTGCTGAACTGTTTCTAAGGAGAGCTCCCCGAACAAGGTTAACCCTGCTGAAACCTAGCCTGCAAACCAAGATTCACGAGCGACAGCAAAAGGAAAAACAACACCACGATGGTTCAAGGCCCGGGAATCTTTCACAGTTTGACATGTACCAGAATCAGGAAGATGAGAGCAGGCATGGAAAAGTGGATTCCTGGAACTGTGACCAAAATACTGGGACCACTCACATACATAGTGACGCTTCCAGGAAACAACAGACGCATCGTTCATGTGGAACACATGATTCCGCGAGATGACACTGTCGAGAAATTCAGTTCATTCGCCTGATTTCTTCAGTAGCGGAGAGCTTCTCCCTGCAAACGCAGCACCAGCGCTGGATAAGCCATCTGTTCCAGTCGATCCGACCAGACCTCCTGCTGCTGTGATTCAAACTCCTGGCAGACGCAGTCAACCACAAGTAAACACACCCGTGGTTGCTCAAAGCCCTGCTAAGCAGGATACACCAACCAGTGACATGCCTCTTCGACGGTCAAGCCGTGTTGTAAAACCTGTTATAAAACTAGATTTGTAATTGTTACAGTGCTGATTCGAACATCATCAGTGTTCTCAGTAACAAGTTATTTTCAGACTATAGTTTTCACACTAGAGATTAGTAGTGAATTCTGTTGTGCTGGTTTTTGACTTTGCAATGTGATTTTTATTATTGTTCAGGAAGAAAACACGCTATTATGCTACATACTACTTGGACTGTAGTTGTGATTAAATTCTTCATTTAAGGTTGGGGTAGTATTATGTATAGCTATGCGCCTTCGCATTGCACGTTATCGTTGTAACGGTTTCGAAAGGCAGCACCAGTTGTGGCTGTGCGTGTTTTGCACGGGTGAGACAATAAAGGTCTTCCGGTGACTACACGAGGCTGAGTCGTTGAGTTCGTTATAAATCCATAGAAAAACATGACAATAGGTAGGCGGCAAGCCTGGACTTGAAGCAGTCCAGGAACTCGGCCGTCACTACCTCCTGGGGCAGACTATTCCGTTCCGGGATTGTCCTCGAGAAGAACGACATGCCGTTACTGTCCTGCAGTACGGGATGTCGTAGCTGCAGTTGTTCTTCCTGGAGCTCGATCAGCCTGCTGTCTGTTGGCAGGTAGATGGAATTTATGGAGATGATACCATTTCCAGCCGAGTTCTTTTGCGTGTCAGTTGCAGTGTGGGCGGGCCAGTCAAGGATGGAATCAACACAGGCTGTTTGGTGGCCATGGTATCAGTTTGAGACCCATCTTGCTGCTCTGCGCTGCACTTTCTCTATGTCTGACTATGGCCTGGGTGTCACTTGCAGTATAGGGGTCCCACACAGTGACTGCATATTCAAGAATCGGACGAACAAGGACCTTGTATGCAGTTTCTTTTGTTTTCTTGTTTCCGATCTTCAGGTTGTGTCGGAGGAAGTCGAGGGTCTTATTGGCTTTATTTATACTGATGTTAATATGGGCCCCCATTTCAGGTCATCTTGTAGGTTGACACCACAATATTTTATGGTGCTGACGTTCTCCAGGGTATGTCCATACAACTCATATGATGGTGCGATCTTTTTCCTCTTGTGGGTGGCACTCAACATAACGCATTTCTGCAGGCGGAAGCTCATGGACCACTGTTTCTCCCAGATGGTGAGAGAATCGAGGTCTTCTTGCAGCTTTTGTTGATCTTCTCTTCTTAACAGTGTTGCAGCACATAGTGTCATCAGCTCTTGCCCCAGTTTCCATCTTACTGGCAAAATTTCCGGAGTTGAGGGATCGAATGGTGGTGCCGAGTCTTTCTTATCAGTTCATCAATAGTATACACTTATCCCATGACGAATATGATGCTACACGGCTTCCGGCCTCAGTCGTGGGGCCCTTTATTTTGGACCAGATAATGGCAAAGACCTATTCAGAATAAAACCAACTAAGCCAGTCAATCGCCTTTACTATTGTCAATAGTATCGAATAACATTGTCCCACTGCTGAGAGGTGACATTCATAGTAGCGATATTGCAATTCTGCCCAATGATGTCAATGTGTGTGATAGACTGAAGGTAGATACACTACAATTACTGCAATTACAGTTTATACTTATTGTGTGCTGGGATGCACATTAAAATAAATATGTTCACTGATTAGCAAATAGGTCATAAAAATAATGTACTGCATATAGATAATAAACTAGGCTCATGTACTTGCTGTAAGCCAACTGCAGTCGCCAAAAAAGCTTCATGGACTGAACCAAACTGCTGAATTCATCCCTTAGTTGCACCAGGCTGGACATATTATAGACTAGCTTATTCCCGTCTATGGAGCAACATAGCAAGTGCACAAAGACAAAACAATATAATTTTACATACTTTTACTCACACCTTCACATCTGGCACAGAACAATTGTATAGACACACACATCAGCATCAAAATCCACACCCATTGACTATGTTGATTAACCATGTAGAAGTAGAAATAGTACAAAATTACTTTAAACATTCCTGCCTATTTAGAACTGCAACTTATATGACTCGATCTTATCAGTGTTTCTTTTTCAGGAGACTAAAAATTGTGAATGAAACGCAAACTTTAAAATTCTGACTTTTACCTGAACAATATGACATGTTCTCAGACCTTACTGCCAACAATTAAGCTTCAAGCAATACATATACAGTGTATATGAGCATCGAGGAACACGATTTGTGAGTGACTGAATGAACTGGAGAGCGAGTTTTAATGATGAATCGATGAAGGATGTCCCATCAGACGTGAAGGGTTTCTGCCTGTAATGTCGGTCCATATAATACATTGATTCAGTAAAGTAAGAAATATGTATTTTATTCAATATATATTTCAAAACAAAATTATTGACAGGAATCTTCAGAGCCCTTCTCTGTCCTTTGGTGGATTTGGTTTTGCAAACCTCTTCCTTGGCCTAGAAGAGAGAATACAAAACTTGGGTTGTATTATTCTGTATAATTATGAATGCATATAAAATATATATATATTTATGATTGGAAAGTGGATATGACCATCTTTTGCTAGATTGGCATTTGAATGTCGTGGCATTAAAAAGAAACGGACAAATGTTCAGAAAGCATCAGGGCTGTGTCACATTTAAAGTTTGTATGTACATTGTGACTATCATCAGTTGTTTCAAGGCTTGTTTGTTGTCTTTTTAAGTTTAAAAAAATGAACAAACAAGATAACCAATTTTGACATGTCGCTACAACAACATAATGTTTACAACTTGGAAATCATGACAGACGACTTATGTATTATATAGTGTAAATACCTAAAGTACATTATACGTCTGACTTAGCTAAAACGATGGAACTCTGTTTACAATTAGCTTTTATGGTATATTTCGTACAGTCAATGAAACAAGTACATGCTACCAGACAGATTAAATACATAAAACACTACACGAACAAAACGGTCATAATACAGGTGTTGTTGATATCTTGTAAATGTCATGATAGAAACATAATAATGTAGCATAAGACATTAAAAAGATTTGGAGTGAAGGCCAAAATGAATACTTTTCTACCTGGTTATGTCGGAAGAACTGCAACTCATTAATAGCCATACTTTAGAGCTATACAAACTAATAAAAAAAATTTGCACACCATATCGTCATCCCCCAAACACCAATTACTCTAGTAGAATAATGATTTGAAGCAGCACATCATTGGGGTCATTGCACTGTCATCTAATGAATGCACTGAAGCTACACAAAAACAGATGGTGCAACTCTGCTTACAATCTATTTGTATGTTTCCAAGCTACATTACGGCCAAACAGCCAAGTGGGTTCAAGAAAAAGTGAGACATTCTTGAAAATGACAAAACACGTTTCCCAAAACACAGATCATTGTGATGGCAAATGCAGTCCTGAATGCATGGATAGGAAGGACAATTCATAAAAGACATACGTGTATTTCCACTCGTGTTTTGTTGTACTGAACATCTTCATGAGTTCCTGGTCTGTGGGCCCTTCTACTTTCTTGTACACGGGTGTAGTGTCAGCCATGTATTGCACTTTAAGTACGGATTCTCCCTGAAATAGAAAGAGTTCAAAGGCGTAACAAATGTGTGGCATTCCAAGTAGGAGATTAGTAATTGAAGGGTTGCAGGTCAAGATGCGATATATCCAATTTCTTTGTTTCAACCTCAAAGTTTAAATGAAAACTTGTAAAAATGTTGGAGTATATTAAGAATCCAAAATCACACAGAATGGTAGCAAAGGCTGAAATATTTGTTACACAAAATGTGATATTAAATTATTTTATTACCAAAACGCTTTGTATCTGTACACACACGCCATCACTCCGCATAGTACATGTGCGGCGAGGCGGTGCTCATTAGCTGACATGGATATTTCAAGTTTTTATTAAAAAGACGTATGTCGCTTATCGCGTTTTGAAAACAAACGCTCTTGTGTATGGAATTCAATGAGATTTATTACGTTTTTTGTATAAATTATATAGAATCCTAGCTCGACAAGTGTTTAAACAAACGGTTCATTATGGTTTTAGTGAAATTTCGAAAATGGCATCATCTTTTTTTCCTGAAACCCTTCAATCGTTGTTAATCTGTACAGGGTTGATTACATACCTATTCTTAAAAAAACAATGATATTACAGAACCAGTGGAATTAATTTACCGATACATTTATATATATTTGAATCTGAATTAAACACTAATAATGGCTGCCAAACAATGTCCTGCTATTGCAATACATTGTTGGTGATGTTGGCACGTTAAAACAATCGTGCCATTTATTTTTACCACTGTTTTACTAGCATTAATCTTCAGATTTGCACGCAAAATGAACAAGCCAGGTTGTTGCTACTACTGAATATTCATTATCATTACCGGTATCACAGACTTTAATGTCTCTTATCACTATGCCTAGATTATGATACATCACAACCGTTATCATTACTTCAAACTGTTTACTTCAAAACATTATTATATACTTTTAAAAGTGTTTACATTTGTATTTAAGCCACATAGAATCTATTTGCATTTGAAAACCATATAAAATACTTGCATTTCTATAGTTTATTTTATTAGTTTATTATCAGTAAATACAGCAATATGCATACTGTAATGAAGTAAAAACAAAACTTCAGAAAACCAACCTCTTCAAGTTCATTCTTTCTCCTTGGTAGCGGCTGTAGAATAGAAACGCACACGGTCATCCAGTCCAAGCAGGTTATGATATATTTCTTTAATTTAAAGCTGCATTCATGAAATGAAGTTGGATGAACTAATTTCTATAATAATTTATTATGATTCTAAAATGTGTATTCTTTGAAGTCTGAGCCCCACAGTTGCATTTGTCCTATGACTGCAATATATTATACAAAATTGCTTTATTACTGTGTATATTAATACTAAATGTCACAGTGGCTGAAAGTCATATAACCACATAACAATAGCATTTAGACTTTAGCATCATAGCTGTAGTTATACTTAGTTGGAGGTTTATTGATACTTACCGGTACTCTCTTTATTTCTTTATATAACAACACAACATAATTGTTTATGGGACAAAATATTCTGACAACAGGTATCCTGAATAGACACAGAGCACATTGGTTTATCAGTTGAGTATCTAAAATGTACAGATCTGGTCCAGAAAAAAAGATGGCATGGATGAGTTGTTAATTTGGTACAGTTATTAGAATAGTACACGTAAAAAATGCAAAGCGAACCTTTGTGTGTTCGTATGGAAACTGTGGCTCAGGGTGCCAACAGATAATGGTGCTCTGGTCTGTTGATAAAACTACCATTGGACTCCTAGAAAGACAAACAAAACATCTCGGATCAAAGTCATTCTGTTCAACTAGTGTGACAAACAACAATTCCATGAAAGAATGATTCAAGTACTTGACAACAGTAGCTGTGATTACTGAAACATTAACTTCTATATGGGTATGTATTCAATAATGGGCAACTTTTTATGGTTTCTACAATTTACACAAATGCACATACAAAACAAGAAGTTATTTATTATTAATTCTAGGGCCAATGGCCATGTAGAGTTGATAAGAAGCTACGAACGTTTGAACTTGAAACAGTAGGAAATTGTGCTTACTCTATTTTCTCAGTGGTGTAGATAATTGAAACACCTTGAAATTGTGTAAGTTTCAGGCTTTCTGCCAATCCTTTCTAAAAAAACTACATTAAATGTGCTCAAAGTGACAAACTCGGCGCACACAAAACAACAACTTTCATCAGCATAGGTTATTTTAGTACTAAGTTAATGATACTTAATGGAAACTATGCAACTTACATGATCTGAGGGTAAAACGCAGTTTAAAAAACAAGTGAAAATTTGTCTTGGTGTTATTATCATCAAACGGACACAGGTTTATGGCTCTAAGATCTAGACGAAAACACCTTTTGGGCATTTTATTGCAATTTTATTTAGTGATACTGATGTCCTGTTTTATGACCCAGTATTGAAGATGTTTAACATAATTATCATAATAAATTGAAACAAGTCACAGATTTCTGGTCATGAAACATAGAGTCCAGAAGATGAAGACAAAACACTAAATATAAACGGCCGACCTATGGATGCTTCTTCACTACTGCTATAAAATAACTACAATCCAACTTTGCTTCTTGGTCACCTCAGTAATACAGCCACCTCGCAAATAAGGTCACCCTATGGTAGTCCCCTATTCCCTACGAGATAGTTACCTTGTCGTGGTGGGGTAGCTTGTGTGCCTCCGTGACCCTGCGAGCTACGCCGATGGGAGTCTTAATTGTACTCCTGGCAGGGTCACCCATACCGGATTGGTTAAAGGGTAGAGGTTAGACTAAAATTGATCTCCTGGCCCTCCAGGTTGGGGGTTGAGCATAGGGTTAACAACCCTACCTCAGCTTGTTACAGAAACTTGTAAAAGAAAATCAACAGATGCCAGCCACCAAGGAAGCTTGAGGCACCAAACCAGTATGACCGATGCTAGTGAAAGCCGCAAGGAAGCTAGCAGCGCGAAAACAAGCCTACTGGATGCAAATATCAAACTCCAGATTGGGACCTGGAATGTTAGGACAATGTTCGATACTGCAAAAACAGCACAAATTATAAGTGAGATGAAATCATACAAGTTATACATCCTTGGAATCAGTGAGGCCAGATGGACAGGTTTTGGGAGACATACCACCCCGACAGGAGAGACAATCTTGTTCTCTGGCAGAGATGACAACCGCCATATTGCAGGAGTGGCGCGAATACTCAAGAAAGGAATTGGAAAGACATTGATAGAATGGAAACCAGTCAGTGCTAGACTACTGAGAGCCAGGTTCTTTGGAAAGCACAGCAAACTTACAATCATCCAATGTTACTCGCCAACCAACGATGCAGAACTGGATGAGAAAGAGGCCTTCTATAGCATGCTGCATGCCAAGAAGGAGAGAGTGCCTGCACACGACGTTTTGATCATCATGGGCAACCTCAATGCAAAGGTTGGATCTGACAATATCGGAAGAGAACGAATAATGGGCATTCAAGGATGTGGTACCATAAATGAGAATGGTGAGATGTTATGTGACTTTTGTGGCTTGAACAGTATGGTGATAGGAGGAACCCTGTTCTCACACAAAGACATCCACAAACTGACCTGGATTTCCCCAAATGCATGGGACCAAAACGACCATATTATGATCAACAACAAATGGCGGCGATCATTACTAGATGTTTGTTTAAGAAGAGGAGCCGATGTTGGCAGTATCATCATCTACTCCAGGCAACAGTCAAGCTGAAGCTCAGAAAAACAAGCTACTGTAAACAGACAGGCCAAGAACGATTTAATGTACACCTGCTAAAGAATACAACACAAGCTAGAGCTTTCACTGTTAAGCTACAAAACAGATTTGAAGTGTTGGAAGAAGAAACAGATACATCTGATCACGTACAAGAGAAGTGGGAAATCATCAAGAAAGCATACTATCAAACCAGCAAAGAGACACTGGGCATTAAAACCCGACAGCACAAAGAGTGGATCAGTACGGAAACATGTGAGCACATACAAGAGAGAAAGCAACTGAAAATCGTAATTGGACAAACCAAGTCTGAAAGACTGAAAGAAAGATTGCGAATACAATACAGTGAGGTGAACAAACTTGTTAAAAAGTCAGCTAGAAGAGACAAAAGAAAGCATTTAGAAGAACTTGCAAACAAAGCTGAAACAGCCTCTTGCAGGCATGAGATGAGCACTGGGTACACGATAACAAAACAGATTTGTGGAAACACCAACTACAAGGTCAACCCCCCAGTCATGGACAAAGATGGACGGCTGCTGACCAATGCAGAGGAACAAGAAAGAAGATGGATAGAACACTTCAATGAAATACTAAACAGAACAGACCCACAACACCCAGCAGACATCCAGCCTGCAGAAAGAGACCTGAAATTAGAAGTGACCCCACCAGCGAAGGCTGAGATTAAAGCAGCAATAGCCACACTGGGGAACAACAAGGCTCCAGGAACAGATGCACTATGTGCAGAAGTTTTCGAGACAGACCCAGAAACGGCAGCCGATATACTACACCCTCTCTTCACCAACATATGGGAAAAAAGAAGATCTGCCTGATGACTGGTCTCAAGGGAGAATAATCAAGTTACCAAAGAAGGGAAATTTAGCAGACTGCAGCAACTGGAGGGGAATTACTCTACTCTCCATACCAAGCAAAATTTTCTCTAAGATCATCATGACACGAATGAAAACAACAGTAGACAAGCTTCTCCGTCCAGAACAAGCAGGCTTCAGAAAAGGGAGAGGAATAACCGAACATATCTTCACTCTGCGGAACATTCTAGAACAATGCAACGAATGGCAGAGAAAAATATATGTCAATTTTGTAGATTCTGAAAAAGCATTCGACAGTGTGCACAGAGAAAAATCCTGAGGCACTATGGAATTCCAGAAAAGCTGGTGAAACTCATCCAGATCTTCTACAGGAATTTCTCCTGCAGTGTCGGAAACTCAACAACAAAATTCACTGTGAATTCCGGTGTCCGCCACGGGTGTGTCATGTCTTCATTTCTTTTCACCCTAGCCATCGATTGGACTACAAAAATCATGACCAACCAACAGCGGACTGGAATCAGATGGAATCTGTGCTCTTCACTCGAAGATCTAATCTATGCAGATGATCTTGCTCTGCCTTCTCACACTCGAGATCAAGTACAAAATAAAATAAGTACCCTAGAACAACAAGCCAGTTCCATTGGTCTTTCAATTAATGCAAAAAAGACAATAATATTGACAAACAGCAACCTGACACAACAACCTATCATGATTAACAATCATGCACTCGAATATGTGAACAAGTTCACCTACCCGGGCAGCATCATCAGTCTCCAAGGAGGTGCAGAAGAAGACATTAAAACACGACTGGGAAAAGCCAGGTCAGCATTTGCAAATCTTCAATGGCTATGGAAATCCACAGTATAATCCCGAAAAACAAAACTAAGAATCTACAAGAGCAATGTCCTCTCTGTGCTCCTGTACGGCTCAGAGTGCTGGCGCATGACACAGCAAGACACCAATAGACTCTCCAGCTTCCACAATACCTTACCTAAGGAAGATAATGAAAGTATACTGGCCCGAGACCATTTCCAACACAAGACTCCAACAAACAACAACAGATCTGCCTGTAAAGGTATTGCTCATATCTATGTATTATATAACATACAAACAACACGTCGAGAAGAATATGTTTAATGCGTTATTATCTGGATAGACAGCTGCACTGGTCTAAATCCTAGGCTAGACTGATTCACTATACTAACAGCTGTGGCAGCGCCCACTACTCTATATGTGCTAATTAGAGTCCAGAGGTTGCTGCTAGGCAATCAGTCCAAATATACCCTCCCTGGTGGGCATCAGCTGGGGTATCTCGTGACACTGCCTCACCCTGAAAAAGAGGAGGTGGACATGGCTCGGCCATGAAGGAAATAGGAAAAGAGGCAGACCGAAAACAACTTGGCGACAAACAATTGAAGAAGAACTAAAGAATGCTTGGCTGACCTGGGACACAACAGCAAGGAAAGCCCAAGACAGAGGGGTCTGGCGAGATCTTGTGCGAGCCTTATGTGCCACACGGCACGAAGAGGATAAGTAAGTAAGTAATGGTAGTCCCAAATTATTTCCATGTACGGTAAAATCGAAGAAATTAGTCCTGCTAATAAGGTCACCTCGGTATTCAGGTCACTGTTGCCCAGTCCCAAGGGTGATCTTAATAGTGAGGTCCCACTGTACAACATACATAACACTAACAGCCTCAAGTAAGTATTTACAAACTTATGCAATACTACAATTAAAAACACTCAATACGTACTTAGTCAGTTTTTCAGAAGAGGCATGTCTCACAGCCAGTGGTACTCTTTTTGTCAAACCTAAAACAAAAACAGATAAACATAAAATATCAATGCGTATGGCATATCATAACTTGTCATTTGTAATAATTCTCTTTCCTAAGCTGAAAGTTACACAGCAAAGACATGTCTTTTTTAAATTGACACCAACCCATGCAGCAGCACGATGGTCGTCCATGGGCAACTGCCATCACCATTGCAGTATTTCAATCTTTAAACTTGTTTCGGCTGAACATTTCATTTCTACTGTCGCCAATTATGGCCCTGCATACAGCAGGTACTAATTCCCCAATAGTGTTCATTTCCTGGTAAATCGAACATCATGCCCACGTGGAGCCCTCTGGAGCATGTCTCGTCATTCAATTTGTCCACTAAAAATTAAATATCTCTAATTAGCTCCCTTTGTGTTTTTGATACACATAACCAATCTAGGTAGATCAGAGGCCAATGGGCCAAGGAAGCAAGTGAAAACAGAAACAGGCAAGGTTACCTGCATTGTAGCTTTTTGGGGATTTGTGCAGGTGGAAGTTTTTGAGAGCCTAGATGCTGTGAGTCTGAAATTCTCCTTGATTTTGCAACTCGAAAGTTGGTAGGTATGTACTACTACGGGCTAACCTAGCGGTCTCTAACATAGTATACCCAAAGCCATACAGTGCGACGCTACAGAAAAGTGCATGTAACACTGAGATGTTTGGATAATGTAGAAAATAACAAAGGAAGAGGTATTATAATATATATGTTAAATTCCCTATATGTAGAGCATATAAACATGGTCACAACTTTCAAAGAATGCTTATTTATAGAAATCAAACTTAAGAATAAAAACAAACTTCTTTGTGGATGCATCTACAGAAGCGATGGGGGATCTGAAGAAAATAACATAGAACTTCTAAATATGATTAGATCAATATCACAACTTAAATACTCTCACATCATAATTACAGCAGACTTTCAACCTCCCAGACATAAATTGGAATCATTGGATGACTAAATCAAATATCTCCAACAACTTAAACTTTAAATTTGTGGAATGCCATGGTTCAACATGTGTCAAACCCCACCAGAGGACGAGGCACAACTAATACAAACCTGTTAGATCTGATTCTATATAATGACGAAGATTTAACAAGATTTAACAAGATTGCCACCCAGAGAATTAACTCTAGGTGGCAGGTGGACAAGGAAGCCCTTCGGCTTATCGAGAGTCCGACCCTTTTATTTATGTGTATCCCGCCCGTCTGAGGTATGTGTCGATTTTATTTTTAAACATATTCACGCTACTAGCACCCACACAATCAGCAGATAATCTGTTCCATTCATTTAGTCCTTTGTAAAAATGAAAACTTTCATATATCTAATCTACTCTGCTCCTTTGCTAATGTAACTTCATGTCCTCTAGTCCTTCTATCTTTCTTAACTGAGAAAAAATATTTCTATTAATATTTTCATAACCATTCAATATTTTAAACACTTCTATCTGATCTCCTCTCAATCTCCTGGTCTCTAGTGTTGTTAAACCGCATTTTTTAGGCATATTTCGTAACTAAGATCCCTCAGTTTTGGTATCATTTTAGTTGCTCTCCTCAGCACTCTTTCTAGCATATCTATGTCCTTCCTGCGATATGGCCTCCACGCTTGAATACAATATTCTAAATGAGGCCTAACTATTGATTTGTACAGCGGTATTATTAGCTCTTTTTCCTTATACGTTATGTTTCGCCTAATTAATCCAAGGATTTGGTTTCCCTTTGAAGCTGCAATTCCGCACTGCTCTGAAACTTTCATATCAGCACTAATGGTTAACCCTAAGTCCTTTTCTTTTACAGTAGTACTTAGTACAGTACCCCCATTGTATATTCTACCTCTTCGTTCCCATGTCCTGTGTGGAGGCATTTACATTTCCCAAAATTGAACAGTATTTGCCACTTTTCAGACCATTTGATCAACCTGTCAAGATCATGTTGTAAATGCTGTCTATCTCCATCACTTTTAATCCTTCTAAACACTTTTGTATCATCCGCAAATTTCAACACCTTGCTTGTTATTTCATCATCCAAATCGTTATATAGGTCCTAATACTGATCCCTGTGGTACCCCACTCAATACCAATTTCCAGTTTGAAGCCTCCCCATCAACTACTACATGTTGTCTTCTGTCAATCAGCCATTGTTCTACCCAGTTTATTATACCATTTCCTATGCCATGGGCCTTTAGTTTAAGCAGTAATCTTTGATGTGGTACTTTGTCGAAAGCTTTTTGAAAATCTAAGTAGACGATATCTACCGGTGATCCCTCATCTACCCACTTAGTGATGTCTTCCAAAAAACATAACATATTTGTTAAGCATGACCTCGCTTTAAAAAAACCATGTTGAGATGGGTTTATCAAGTTTTGTTTAACAAGAAAATCCACCATGTGATCTTTAATTAGTCTTTCTAATAATTTGCAAATCACTGATGTTAAACTCACTGGTCTATAGTTCTCTGACTTGTTTCTCGAATCTTTTTTAAATAACGGTATAATGTTTGCCTCTTTCCATTCTAAAGGAATCACTCCCTCTTCTAATGACAAATTGAAAACTGTTGCAAGCGGTATGCTAATTTGTTCTACAATTTCCAATAGTAGTTTGGGCGGAATCCCATCCACTCCAGGTGATTTATTTTCCTTCATAGCCCTTATTTTCTTAGCTACCATTTCCGGGGTTACAATTAATTGTCCTAAATAGTCTAAATCTGCCCCTTTGAACTTAGCCTCTGGTACTGGCAGTGAACTAATATCTTCTCTGGTAAACACTGAACTAAAGTACTCATTCAGGTCTTCTGCCATTAAGAATCCCTCTGATATTATATTTCCAGCACTATCTTGTAGAGGACCGACCTTATCTTGAACTTTCTGTTTGCTTCGAACATATGCATAAAAACTCTTGCTGTCATGTTTTATATTACTAGCTAATTGTTGTTCATAGCTTCTCTTTGAATTTATAATTTCAGCTGTAGGTTGGTTAAGTGCTTCTTTATATCTGTTGTAGTCTTCATCATTTCCAGTACATCTATATGACTTCCACATCATTTGTTTATACTTAATTTTTCTAATGGCTTCTTTCGATAAGTGTTTCTTTTTGGACCGTTTCTCTTCTTTTTTGAAGGGTACAAATTTATCGACTATGCACTTAATTTCACTCTTTAATATATTCCAGCATTCTGTTGCTGTCTTATTTTTCAGTGTGTTAGTCCAGTCTATCTTTGCTAAATATTTCCTCATGTCCTTATACCTTCCTTTGTGGAAATTTCTCCTATACTGCTTTTTACTATTCCTTTCTGATTTTACTTTGATGGTAAAATGTATCTGGTTGTGATCGCTACTCCCCAGTGGCTCACATATCTTGACATTGTCAACTAATTCATTCTGTGAGGACAAAACTATGCCTACCACATTCTCACCCCTGGTTGGTTCTAGCACATGTTGAGAAAGGAAAGTATCTTGAACTAAAACTAAAAACTTGTGGTCCTCACTCCCCAAACTCTGTAGAGATTTCCATTGTATATGCCCGTGGTTAAAATCCCCCATAATAATACAGTCCCGTTTGCTTACTTCCCTTATAGCGTTCTGTATTTTTTCATTCTGTTCTATGCTTATGTTTGGACTTCGATAAACTAACCCAACTGTTAACGTTGAGTTTCCTGTAACTATGTTACACCAAACAGCTTCTTCGCAATCTGCTTCTCTTTCTAATTTTATTTCATAAGCCTGGATAGATTCTTTAATATATAAAATAACTCCACCTCCCGTTCTTCCTATTCTATCTTTTCTAAACATTACATATCTTGCCAGTCCCAATTCAGCATCTGATATATTGGTGGTGGTCCAGGATTCGGTTATACCTATTATATGACGGTCAACATCGTCTACCATAATGTTTAGTTCATTTCTTTTGTTTACTATACTAAATGTATGATGTAGGAGAACTAGAGTACCTTAGCCCTCTCAGCAAAAGTGACCATTGTGTAATCAAATTCAGTATTGTGTGCAACTTTATAAAAAGTAACTATACTAAGAAAAGGAAGCTGTATAACATGGCAAACTATGATGCAATGAAGATAGAATGTTGAAATATTAACTGGGAAGAGAAATTTAAAGACTGTAAGGGTAATGTTAACGATCAATGGGATATCTTCAAAACAGTACTAAACTCATTAGAAAACAAATATGTACCTCAAAAAGTAATTCCAAATAATAGAAAGGGAAACTTCCCCCTGGATGCTAATACAAAAAACTAATTAGACGTAAAAAATAGATTATGGACAAGATACATGGAAACAAGGGATGGGACAAAATATCTAGAGTATAGTAAAACAAAAATAAAAACCACGCTCTAACCAGAAAGCTCCAAAAGGAGTTAGAACGAAACTTAGCATCCCAGGTCAAAAAACCCAAAAGTATTTTGGAAATATTATAAATCAAAAACAAGGAATTAGGGAACTAAAGATAGACCACACAAACCCAACATCTTAAACAACAAATGAAGATGGAGAAAAAGCAAATATTCTTGCCGACTACTTCTTCAGCGTATTCACCAAAGAACAGTCAGGGCCTATACCAACCAACTAAAGTAAACAACAAAAATGCGATGGACAAACTAAAAGTAACTGAAAATATATTATTACTGACGTTAAAACAACTTAATATAAGCAAATCGCCTGGCCCAGATGGAATAGGCGGCAGGCTACTAAATGTGTTGTCTGAAAGTATTTGTAAACCCTTAAAACGTTTTGAAACATTTATTAAAACTTTGTGCATTACTGATGACTGAAAAGAGGCTAAAATATCAGCAATTTATAAAGGAAACAATAGAATAGCTAGTAACTACTGCCCAATAAGTTTAACAAGCATAGTTTGTAAATGTATAGAAAAAATTATTAGAAACCACATTATAAACTACATGAAAATCAATAACCTATTCAGTCAAAACCAATATGGATTTATATCTGGCCGATCAACAGTTCTACAACTAATCAAAATAACAGACGACTGGACTAAAGAAATGGATAAGGACAACCACACCAATGTTATATATATGGATTTCCAAAAAGCCTTTGACACCGTGCCACATAAAAGACTAATTAGTAAATTAAAAAGCTTCAACATTTCAGAAGAACTGATTAACTGAATAGAATCATTCATCACAGACAGAAAACAAAAAGTTTCAGTAAATGGAGATGAGTCTAGCTGGAAAGAGGTAATATCAGGGATATAACAAATAAAGATGACCAGGATATTCTACAACAAGATTTAAGCATCCTTGAACAATGAAGCGACAAGTGGTTATTAAAATTCCATCCCGAGAAATGTCTACACATGGAAATTGGGAAAAAACAATATAGAAGAAAATAAATACTTCATGGCAACAAATAATGTTAAACATGCTCTTGTCACCACAGATAAACAAAAAGATTTAGGAGTAATTATCGATTCAAAAATTGTCATTTGACGATCACATCAACCACGTGATTAATAAAGCAACCAGCATTACAAAAATAATCAGAACTTTTCAATTCTTAGATACTCACACTTTCTTGCCACTTTATAAGAGTATGGTTAGATCCCATATAGATTTTGCAATAGCAGTATGGTATCCATATAAGACGAAACATAAAATAGCCATAGAAAATGTCCACTGAAGAGCCACAAAAGAACTACCTGGTATGAGGGACTTATCAAACATTGAAAGACTTAAATTACCCACATTAGCATATCGTAAATTAAGAGGATATATGATTGAAGTGTATAAAATAATGCATAACCTATATGATAAAACATCCGCACCAAACCTCCTTAAATGGGAGGATGTGGCTGTGGCATTATGATCCGGTAACAGAGGACACTCCCTCAAACTAAAAGAATTCAACAAAAGAGCAAAACTAAACATAAAAAAAATGCATTCCCGCTTAGAGTAGCTGATCCGTGGAATAGTTTACCAGATTCTGTAATACAAGATAGATGTACAAATTCATTTAAAAACCACCTTGACAAATCCTGGTCTTCTTCTTTTTTCTTCTTTGTATTTAAATTGAACAACGTCATTAAGTTGACAGCTGTTGTCAATGTAGGAAGGTGCAAATTTTTTTGTTTTTTTTGTTTTTGTTTTGTAGGTTTACGAGGCTTCTTCGTCTTACTCCTTCTCGGCCGCTAGCCTCCTCCGGAACGTGTCCAGTGATGGGGCGGTGACGGTTGATTCTGGGAGGGCATTCCACTGTCTCACTGTTTTGGGGAAAAAGGAGAAACGGTGGTAGTCGGCACTAGAATGTGGCACAAAATAAGCCTGAGTATGATAATAATCCAGGTTGGTTGGTGTACAGGGGTCAGGTACTGACTGTTGTCTACTGCTACCAGCCCATTCCTCATCTTATATAGCATCGTTAGTCTTTGGTTTTCTCGTCTCTCCTCCAGTGATGTACATCCAAGCTCTTCTATCATGTCAGATACGCTAGATCTGTTTCTGTATCTGTTTAGGGTGAAGCGTGCCGCTCTCCTCTGCACCATTTCTATTTTTTTGGATGTTGCCTTCGGTGTAGGGGTCCCATACTGATGAGACATACTCCACCGATGGTCTTACTAATGTGTTGTAGCCTGTACGCAGTGGCTTTCAGCTGTGGGTTGTTTATCTGGAGGTTACGTCTCAGAAATCCAAGTGTTCTATTGGCTTTGTTGGTGATGTTTGTAATGTGCTGGTTCCATCGTAGGTCGTGGGATAGTGTGATTCCTAGATATTTGGCTGTGCTGACATGCTCCAACTTGTTGCAGTGGAGTGTATAGTCATACTCTATAGTCTGTCTGTTACGTGTTATACTGAGCACCTGACTCTTCCCTGGGTGGAACTCCATCTGCCATTCCCCGAATTTCTGCAGGTCACTCTGGAGTGTTCAACCCAGGAGATACTATACAACTATGTCATGAGTATGAAGCCCCATTAACATTAAATACTGGAACCGGAAACCACATTTTTTTAATAGTCGAAGAAGAAGATCTGACCTTTGAGGAACCGAGAGGATCCTGCGATCAGAACAATCCTAAGGTATCCTAAGCCTAAGGTAAGGTAAGATAAAAAAAATTGGCATTGACAGGCAGGGCAATTACCGTATTATCGCCCACGCAGTCATCAATTAGTACATATTTTGCATAATTACGTTTAACAACATACACCACAATACATGTATACATATACGTAATAGAAGAACACTCGTATCTGCATACCATTACCTGAAAACCGATGCAAAACACAAGCGCAACGACTAAACGACTTCACGGACATGATGACAACGGTGCCCCAGCTGCCTGAAATGGTGCGTCCTTAATGTCATAATGACCTAGAAAATATTATGCTATAAATATACAATTATCAATTGTAATGTTTGTGAGCTCATCATGTTATAAGAAATATAATGGTAATCATCTAAGTCAATAAAAATATATTTATATAAATGTATTTTGTATGAAAAGATGTCGTGAAAGACAACAAATCACGACCAATTTACAGCATGTAAAGCTGTCCGCGCTCCGGTAGTAAGCGGATACCCGAGAAGCCGGTAGGCCCTTGATTCTCGAAGTCACGTCATAACGTAGTGCAAGTGTTGCATTTCATGTGGTTATTTCAGCCATTGTTGCTTAAAAGAAATTCAATTGTAGTACTAAAGGGATACAGCAAATTAGAAGAACCATGGCTTTGCAGGTAACTAAGCTAACAAAATCGCAAGTGACAACACAACAATCACAATGCCAAGGCAATAGAAAAATTTCACTACAGATATCATGATTATATGTGCCTGGTTTACAAATTGCAGGGTGCACGGTGGATTTAATTGACAGGTAGTCCGTCGGACTAGCTGACTCAGAAACAACTAGTCCTAGTATTGTTTTACTAGTCCTTAAAAATCAATCATACTGTGGTATCATATATGTGTGACAGTTATAGCACATAGTTATGATAGTAAAAGTGGCTTTATTTCATAAAGAAAACAAGCCGTTTCCCATTTCAATTAAATGTTCAACTAAATGCGTCATTAATAGAAACAAATACATGTGATTTCGTAGATTCAATTGCAAAGTTATCAGAAGAAATGACTAGTTTAATCAGGGGCAGCAAACAGGAGTCGTGGACAAGGCGATTCCAGCAGAATTTGAAGCCTGACGGCGACAAAGGACCGACATTGTCGGACTAAGTTGCATCATTTGCCCTATACTTTTCATTAGCGTTTTCTTACAGGTTCTTACAGGTCCTCTTCTGGCTTCTAGGCTGTGATGCCTCTTATGCCAGCTCTGATGTTTGTCGTCAAACTGTATGGTGCGCATGCATCTGACGAGTTGTTCCATAATATATTAATAGGGGTGGGGCTGTGTAATCGAGCTTAATTGGGTGGTTTTTCCATAATTTGTCTAATTTCCCCTCAAAGGACTGTTATAGAGGTTGGTCATGCGCATGTGTCAGGTTATGTCTCTTCTTATTCCCCGCTCGTACATTTATAGTTAATATTATAAATTCTAAAGACTGTTATTGTTTAAATCTTACAGAGGTGCCGTAATATCATCATTACTATACGTATGTATTAATATATTTGCAATCAATCATTCCAAAGTCTTATTTCGCCAAAATAATTGCATAGCAACCACCCGTAGAATTTAAAACAAAATGGCTTAAAAGTAAACAATAAGCAAAGAGCGCGAAACACAAATAACCCCCAATGCAACTCGCATAATCAGGGTGTTCTAAAAACTAAACATCACAGTAATTAAATATACATTAGCTATATAAGACACATAGATGATATATTCTTAAATCCTTTCCCTCTGTCTTGCCATTTCCTGAACTAACAGGCCTTTCTTCGGGTGTATCATCATACCCTTGTGTCTTCAACATATCTCAAGCCCCGAGTCGGCCCAGGGCTAGATAAAAACCTAACATTTACCCTATCATTGCTTCTATCTGTTGGTGTTTGCACTAGTCAAAACCCTGCACCTATTCAGTTTAGTATAAAAGTTAATAAATAAGATTTTTTTTTTTTTTTCAATTAAGGAATTAAACTTTTTTTATTTTAAGTAGGTTAATGAAAAATTTGTATGTATTAAGTATCTAACAAATATGGCAACTGGTGGTACACCAGTGTTATCTCAAACATCAAGATCTCTACGAGGTAGCTCGTCTAGCTCTAAGGCAACATCATCAAGACAAATCAAAGAAAAATCATAAAACAAACAAGAAACTAGAGGCTGACAGAGATCAAGAAAAATGTGTCTGCCCTGACTGCAGCTTGGAAGTTAAAGATAACGAGGACGCCATTGAGTGTGACATCTGTAAGGGATGGTATCACAAAGTCTGTCAAAGTGTGTCTGATGCCTTGTATGCCATACTAACCAGCGATGAAAACCAACAAATCAGTTGGTACTGTAAATCATGCCAAAGAGGGGCAAAGGCAATCATGTCACACATCCTTATCATGAACGAGCGTCAAGACAAATTTGAAAAGAAATTGACTGCAATGGAAAATAAACAAAAAGCATTCCAAAACAGAGTCAAAGAACTTGAGGAGACAGTCTCAAAAGTATCCAATCTGCAATCTCAGACACCACATGAATCACTAGGAGCAACATACGTAGAACCAGTCATAAACAAAGATGAAATGGTCACCACTATGTGCACACAAATAAATGACCGAAAGACCAGAAGGAAGAACATTGTGGTATACAATGTGCCAGAGGGGACCAGCACTCTGAAAGAAGACAACAACATTCATGACAGGAAAATAAAAAAAGAAGCTCAGACATGTACAGAGCTGATCTAGGCAAGACAATAAGTTTTCTTTCCTGAAGCTGACTAAACAATCAGTAACATTGCTGGCGTTTGGTAACTTGCTAAAATAATCACCCAATGCAGGAATCACGCAACTACCATCACGACGGGATAGCACGTAATGATGTCAGTAACCCGCGCATGTATGTTTGTCCATCACTCATGGTCGCTAGGTGGCACTACCTATCCTACTCTAACCGGATGTAAACAGCCGCCATTTACATTCACTGCGTTCAGCAAGTTTCCGATCTGACGGTCGTACGGAATATTTAGCTGCCTGTAATAAAATGCTACCTTACTGTCTGATTTTGTTTTATTCCATCACAACACTGGAAATCAGTTTTGAGTGGGGTTCCACAGGGATCAGTACTGGGACCTATATTATTCTTAATATATATAAATGATTTGGACGATGATATAGCTAGCAAGGTGTTGAAATTTGCAGATGATACAAAAGTGTTTAGAAGGATTGAAAGTGATGGTGATAGACAGCATTTACAAGATGATCTTGACAGGTTGATCAAATGGTCTGAAAAGTGGCAAATGTTGTTCAATTTTGGGAAATGTAAATGCCTCCACACAGGATATGGGAACGAATATGTAGAATATACAATGGGGGGAACTGTACTAAGTACTACTGTAAAAGAAAAAGACTTAGGGCTGACAATTAGTGCTGACATGAAGGTTTCAGAGCAGTGTGGAATTGCAGCTTCAAAGGGAAATCAAATCCTTGGATTGATTAGGCGAAATATAGCATATAAAGAAAAAGAACTAATAATACCATTGTACAAAACAATAGTTAGGCCTCATTTAGAATATTGTATACAAGCGTGGAGGCCATACCGCAAGAAGGACATAGATATGCTAGAAAGAGTACAGAGGAGAGCGACTAAAATGATACCAAAACTGGGGGATCTTAGTTATGAAAAACGCCTAAAAGAATGTGGTTTAACAACACTAGAGACCAGGAGATTGAGAGGAGATCAGATAGAAGTGTTTAAAATATTGAATGGTTATGAAAATATTGATAGAAATATGTTTTTTTCAGTTAAGAAAGATAGAAAGACTAGAGGACATGAAGTTACATTAGTAAAGGAGCAGTGTAGATTAGACGTGAGAAAGTTCTCATTTTCACAAAGGACTGTGAATGAATGGAACAGATTATCTGATGATTGTGTGGGTGCTAGTAGTGTGAATATGTTTAAAAATAAAATCGACACATACCTCAGAAGGGCTGGATATATGTAGATAAAAAGGTTGGACTCTAGATAAGCCAAAGGGCTTCCTTGTCCACCTGCCATCTAGAGTTAATTCTCTGGATGGCAATCTTGTTAAATCTTGTTAAAAAACACCCAACTAGCGTATACATAGCGTAAATTAATTTACATAATAACAGCTAGTCCGATGGGACTGCTCAACTAAACATGGACTAGTCCGATCACTGAAACTACTCGTCCGAGACGATCGGACCGGCCTTATTTCGCAGCCTGATTAATTGACTCAGATAATAATGTTTTTAATGATGACTTACCTTCTTCCAAATACTATTTACACCCGCCCACCCATAAAGATATATCTGAATGTCTTAAAATAATACACTTCAATGCAAGAAGTCTAAATGCAAATTTCAAGCAAATTGAAACATATCTAGATAACTTAGACATGGTGTTTGATGTAATCTCAGAAACGTGGAATGAGCCTGCAGCATCCCAACTGTATAATCTACCAATGTATAATTCTTTCCAAGTCGATAGAGAATATGTAAGAGGAGGTGGTGTTGCTATCTATGTGCATAAAGAAATCAATTGTTCAAAAGTCCAAAACAAATCCTTGGCTGTAAACGATATCTTTGAATGTGTTGCAGTCGAACTGACAATAGAACACCAAAATGCAATCATAATCTTTTTCTATCGCTAACCTGCATCTAACATAAATACTTTCTGTGAAAATATGGAACAAATCTTTGGCAATATACGAACAAATAAGACATTATTCTTATGTGGAGATTTTAATGTTGACATACTGAAACATGAAAACCACGTAGGCACAACACTGTTTCTTGACACTATGTATAGCCTAGGCTTATACCCTCTCATTAGTAAACCAACAAGAATAACTAAGAACACAGCCACTCTGATTGATAATATCTTTACAAATGATATAAACAAGCGAACCACAAATGGTATCTTAATAAGTGATATAACCGACCATTTTCCAGTTTTCACTTTATGTAAATATGGTATGATTAACAAAAATTCACAATGCCATAACTATGTAAGAAATTTAAAGAATGGAAACATAAATTCTGTAATAGCCGACTTAAGTTGTGAAACATTGGAACATGTTATTAATGCCAATGATGTTAATATGGCTTATGACACATTTCTAGAAATATTTAAGGGAAAGTATGATAAAAACTGTCCAGGCAATAAAATAAAAACAAGGCATGTGAACCGTCAAAAAACATGGATAAGAGATGGGTTGAAAAATGCTTGTCACAAGAAAAACTATTTATATTGACGATATCTCAAAAGTAGATCTGATGAAACAGAACAATGCAACAAAAAGTATAAGAACAAACTAACCACAATATTAAGAAATGCTGAAAAAACCTATTACAAAGGGCTATTGGACGAACAGAAACAAAATATGAAGGAAACGTGGAAGATTTTAAATACTATTATTAATAAACGTCAAAATAAATCTTCTTATCCTGACTACTTTGTAAATGATGACATAAGAATTACAGATAAGAGTGACATAGCAGATGGTTTTAACACTTTCTTTGCAAATATTGGCCAGCAGCTAGCTGCTAAAATAGATCCACCTGTAAATGGTGCATCAGTTCATGATTATCTTAAAAACAGAACTAAACACAGTCACAGTCTATTTCTAAACCCTATCCGTGAAGTAGAGGTCATAAACACTGTTAACGTATGCAAAAACAAAGCGTCCATGGATAGTAATGATATAAACATGGTTATCATCAAACAAGTTATACAACCCATCACTAGACCATTGACCACTGTATTTAATAAATCAATTGAAACTGGAATTTGACCTTCCAGCATGAAAGTAGCAAAAATTATTTCAATATTAAAAAATGGCTCAAGAGCAGAATTCGATAATTATACACCAGTATCTCTGTTGTGCCAGTTCTAAAAAATACTTGAACAATTGTATAGTAACAGACTTGACCAATTTATAGAAAATAACAATGTCCTATCAAAGAGCCAATATGGCTTTCGATCATCAATGTCCACTTCTCATGCATTACTTTATTTGGTGGAAGAAATTAGTACATCAATAGATAAAAAGAAACACACTCTGGGTGTCTTCATTGATTTAAAAAAGGCATTTGACACAGTAAATCATTCTATACTAATAGAAAAACTGATATTCTATGGTGTCTGTGGTATAGCAGAAAAATGGATTGAAAGTTATTTACATGACAGAAAACAGTTTGTAAAGATAGGCGACCATTGTTCTAGCCTCTTAGGCACTTCATGTGGTGTACCACAGGGGTCTGTATTAGGACCTAAACTCTTTATCTTGTATATAAATGATATATGCAATGTGTCTCAATTACTGAAATTTGTGTTGTTTGCTGATGACACTAACATATTGTACTCTGATGAAAATATACTCAATCTTACAAGGGTTATAAATCGTGAACTGGATAAACTGTATACATGGTTCACTCTAAATAAACTGTCACTCAATGTATCAAAAACAAATTACATAATCTTAGGTAACTGTAAATTAAATTGTGACCTAGATATTAGAATTCACAATAATCAAATTGCCAGGGTTAATAAGACAGAATTCCTTGGAGTTTTAATTGACGAAAAGCTAAAGCTGGATTGGAAAAACCATATGAATTGTGTCAAGACTAACCTTTCTAGAGTAATTGGAGTTATGTACAGGGCAAGTCAAGTCCTGGAAACAAAAAGCCTATTTACACTATATTATTCACTGTTTTTACCAATACTTACTTATTGCTGTGAAATTTGGAGAACCACATATAGTACCACTGAATTACTATACTACAAAAAAGAGTGGTTAGATTAATGTGTGGTGTCAACAGATTGTGTCACACTAGTATGTTATTTAACCGATATCGAATATTGAAATTTAAAGACTTGGTAGATTTGAAGATCCAGTCAATTATGTTTAAGACCTTTGACAATATGCCAATACCTGTCAATGTGCAAAGCCTGTTTACCAAAAACACCACATTATATTCTTCTTGATTAGAATGTCAATATGTACATCAGTGTGTGAGAACTAATATCAAATCATGGTGTCTGTCAATTTACGGTGTAAAAATGTTGAATTCATTACCTGTCAACATTGCAAAAGTGCCAAATTTCCGCTCATTTGTTAATCAGTTAAAAACTAATATGATTAGCAAATATGATATTACTGTATGATTTTCTGGTGTAACAGTTTATATACACAGTATTATTCTGTTACAATTATGTATGTGAAACTCTCCATTATTAGTATTACACTTACTATTACTGTATTGCTTAGTATTGATTGATTGATTGAGCGGTGGTAATAACTATAGTATATACATTCACAAGTACATACTATCTATAATTATTATAATAGTAATACATACAGTAACTATAAAATAACAAACAAATAAAATAATAGGCTAGTCTAAAGCCAAGGCCAGTGATTCTCAACCGAAAATTGGGTCGTCGAGCTATTTTGAATGGGTTGCCAAGAGTCTCCAGTGACTGTCAAAATTGTTCTTTATTGTCCTGCTTACCAGTAGGCAGTACCAGATCAGATGCATGTCAGATGAATAATATGTATGCCAAATGTTGTATGAATTTAACACATGGAAGTGTACCATATGTTATGCAAACAACAATTATATGTGTCTTAGAGTATGTTAGATTTTTCTTCCTAGACGATTTGCATTTCGGGCGACAGCTTTTGTACGACCATTCAAATAGAAGAAAAGTTTTCATATATTTATTAAAATCTTAACTTTGGTTTTAATATTTCTTATCAGTTTTAGGTGTGATACTGGACATTAGACAGACAGAAATTGTTTGTTCATGATGTTACGTGTATATTTTCTGTGATTGTTCTGAGGAACATATGCTGATTAGTTGAGTTAGGGACATTTTGTATAAATAACGCGAAAAACTTTCAAATTTATGTAATAGCAAGTGTCATTTACAAATGCTCTGGGAATCCAACTTCTGCGTCTGTGTGTATGTAGCACCACGCAGTGGATTGGCATTTTTGTAAGTAGGCATAATTATTACACATCGTTCCAACTTCACATGACACATTTGATGTAGATTGTTTGTGTCATGTGCGTCTGCTACAGGCAAGTCATATTCTGTTTAATGCATGCACTGGGTGAAAATCAGTGCCGTTTTTCGACTCGATTGATAGTAGGCCTACACTCACAGACAGGCATATTATAATTTAAATTATTTGCCTCTTTATTGTAAAAAATAGGACCTATGATATATAAATTAGCACATTAATTATCCTTCAAATATTGTCAAAATCGTTTGATTATTCTGGCTCAATCTACCATATCTGCTTTCAATTTGCAAGATGTGTGGTCTTTTTTGGTCAATTAACCGATAAACTTCACTGATTTTTAATAAATATTCCCATTTATCATATGTAAATATTTGTTTTATACATATTATTTTTTTTATTTAAGGACATTATTTATCACAAGTTAACTATCTGAAGGCATGGATAGCCAAGCAGGTCCCCTCTAATTATTGTGGTTTTTTATTTTTGTTTCAGATAGATGAAGCAATTGATGTTTACAGGAATATTATCAAATTCCCATCAATTGACCGTGCATGCATTGGCAATAACAGCACTCCTGGTCACCTTGTTGTGCATTCTCAGTGGGCACACAGGGACCTTGAGAGGTCACAGAAGGTCAAGTTCACCAGGAGTCAAATCGTGCAACCTGATGTCGTCATAGCAACACCCCCTCATGAAGTCGATGAGTAAGAGAAAGTTGTTAGTGTCATTATCACCATCATTGTTGTGCAGAGAATTCTCATCTAAGACTTAATAAGACTTGCACATAGCAACCATATAATTAAATCCAAACACAGTGTTTTTTTTGTCTGCATCTCCAAATAATGGAACATCCAACATTGATAATGAGAAGAACCATTTGGGATTGTATTTATAAATTAACATAACTTGTAATTCATTAATTTAATTTAGCTTCACTGTAGCGGTGAAGCATTGTGGGGAGAATTTACAAGGTTTAACCAGATTTAACCAGCTTAACAAGAGTGCAGTCTAGAACAAACAAAAACAGATGACAAGTACATAAATAGCCTTTGGCTTATCAAGAGTCCTTCTTTGTGTAGCCCTTCTCAGGGTGCACGGTGGATTTAATTGACAGGTAGTCCGTCGGACTAGCTGACTCAGAAACAACTAGTCCTCATATTGTTTTACTAGTCCTTAAAAATCAATCATACTGTGGTATCATATATGTGTGACAGTTATAGCACATAGTAAAAGTGGCTTTATTTCATAAAGAAAACAAGCCGTTTCCCATTTCAATTAAATGTTCAACTAAATGTGTCATTAAAAGAAACAAATACATGTGATTTCGTAGATCCAATTGCAAAGTTATCAGAAGAAATAACTAGTTTAATCAGGGGCAGCAAACAGGAGTCGTGGACAAGGCGATTCCAGCAGAATTTGAAGCCTGACGGCGACAAAGGACCGACATTGTCGGACTAAGTTGCATCATTTGCCCTATACTTTTCATTAGCGTTTTCTTTCCCGAAGCTGACTAAACAATCAGTAACATTGCTGGCGTTTGGTAACTTGCTAAAATAATCACCCAATGCAGGAATAACGCAACTACCATCACGACGGGATAGCACGTAACGATGTCAGTAACCCGCGCATGTACGTTTGTCCATCACTCATGGTCGCTAGGTGGCACTACCTATCCTACTCTAACCGGATGTAAACAGCCGCCATTTACATTCACTGCGTTCAGCAAGTTTCCGATCAGACGGTCGTACGGAATATTTAGCTGCCTGTGACAAAATGTTACCTTACTGTCTGATTTTGTTTTATTCCATCACAACACCCAACTAGCGTATACATAGCGTAAATTAATTTACATAATAACAGCTAGTCCGATGGGACTGCTCAACTAAACATGGACTATGTAAATACAGATACAGATACAGACTAGTCCGATCACTGAAACTACTCGTCCGGGACGATCGGACCGGCCTTATTTCGCAGCCTGCCTTCTGAAGTATTTGTAAATTTATTTTTTACATTCATGCTGATAGCTGAAGGTGTAATCCTTCATTCTTTACAGCAATATCAGGATGGAGCTTGTGTTTTTACAGTGTCTCTATAAGTTTCTATATGAATGATAAATCAAAGCATTTTAAGACAGTTAATAATATCTGAGTTTGTAGACTGTTAGGGTTTGATCAAATAATGTTACCATGCTGTGTTTTTGTAAATGCAGTCACATGGTGAATTTTTAAAGTTTTGTAGAGAGTTCACATTGACCTATCCTTGCCGTGTTTCAGACAGTGGAACCGGGAATCTACATCTGGGAAAAAGCGTGCAGTGATACGCAAAATAAAAGACAAAAAGGGTGAAGAAAAGCAGTTTATTGAGGTTGGTATTACAGCCAATTTAATGACAATTGCGATTATTATTTATAAATGCATAACACGTGCACACATCTCTGTATCACCACAGTATATGATTGCACATATGCAAACACACGTGCATTGGCGTGCACACACACACACACACACACACACACACACACACACACACACACATGAACTTCTAGGTAGGCATGTGATAGGTTTCAAGAATTTATAAAAGGCAAATTGCACAGCTCTGCTTGAGGTTTCTGATTATGTAGATTTGGAATACTTATGAGAAAGTGAGCAGCATTGATGTGAAGACTTTGGAGAAAAAACATGGCAGCATTTATGAAAATGATGGTGAGTTGGAAATACAAAAAAAAGTGGCACATGTTATCTTTTCTGCAACTCTTAGAGGCAGCCAGAGAGATCATGCCATTTTATTAATAAACTGTTCTAAAAAACAAAACATGTTTTTTAGTTTGGTTATTCCATGTGAAATCAACAAACAGTCAAAAAGTTGATGTCTCAATTTTTTTTTATTTTAGTGAATTACTGAGTGTCTGTCCTGGATCACTCTGCACCCGTTATACCTACCTGTTTTCAACTGCTTCTAGCATCAGAAGTTTACAAGATATGTGGCTAAAATATGCTGAATATGTAGACCTATCTATGTAGAATTCTATTTCCTGAAAATTGGTTGATTTGACATAAAATTATCTGTATACATATATATGTGATTTTCTTGTCGAATCGGGTCTGAGAACTTCATTCCATTTCTACTGTGAATGATTCCAAAATACCCCCCTGTGCCATAAAACAGTTGGGGTAATAAACCACTTAACTGTTATACCCAAATCCCATTGACCCTTGATCTTGCAGGATCATTTGGTTGTCTTGAGTGGTCGCCATCGGAGAAACACCTGCTGTATGTGGCAGAGAAAAGAGAGCCTGACACTAAGTCGTTCTTCGACAAGAAAGGTGCGGGCGATGCTGATCAGAGCGAGAAAGTCATCAGGGTATGTCTCGATTATTTCTAGCAGTATCCTGGAGGATAAACAAATGCCTTCATTCCGTGTACTTTTTATTGTAACGCAAAAACAAATGCAGGGGCCTGGATGCCCCACCAGTTGTATAGTTTAACAGTTTCATGGCTTAAGTGATAAAAACGAGCAAAAACGATTGCTACTTCTAGTCTAACGGGTGGTAGGTAATGTAATATCTTCTTTGCATAGATTTTTTCTGCAAATGTTCTATAATTTTCTGCAAATGTTTGATTCCTCAAAATATGACTGCCAACTGGAAGTCTTTAAAACTCTGCATAACCCGCCCTTGCTTGCTTTGGCAAGAAAATGTAAATTTGTCATAAGAATGACCATAATTGACATAGTGAGATCATTTGTCATACATTTAGACCAACACCTCAAAAAGCAAATGAGCAAATTTTATGCAACTGATGCAACTTCTTCAGTATATGTGACATATGTCATCAGTGAAAATAGTCGACAGGGAAGCCAACAGAAGAACACGACATAAAAGAAGCTATATGGATCAGAAAGAACAAAGATCAACTGAGACGAGTGGAATTGTGAACTATCTCGCATGTACGATGACGTCATACGTCACATGTACTGAAGAAGTTGGTGTGCTACGCTGACGAAAGACTGCAATTACAAGGTAAAATCATGTATCGGATATGTCAAAAAGAACTTGTTTGCATACCAATGAAATTATTTGGTAATTTCAGTTTTGTTGTCACCCTTACAGACAGTATAGGGTTTAATTGTGTTTGACAAACCTTACATTGCATGGTGTGGTTTCCGTTAGGGAGAGGAGTTTGTGAACAAAGAGGGATGGGGAGAACAGCTTACAACGAGAGTTCATCCCGTGCTGTGCATCCTGGATGTCGAGACAGGTGTAGTCACCACCCTCGACAACATCCCCGAGGAAGTGTCCCCTGGGCAGGTAGGGATAGAGTAAAGATTCTTCTCATTATGATTTATTCCAGTTCCCTATAGTGTGATGTCCAGTCTTTACAGCTGCTCAAAGCGCTTTACACTTCACCTCTGGCAGATCTGTTCATTTGAACACCACCTCGACTTTTCTTGGAAGCATTAAGCCATGCTGCAATTACTGCACAAAGAATACTTGTACACAGATATCCACAAGTGTGTATAGCCAGTTGCTCATTCGTACAGCTGACTGAACTGGAGCAACGTGAAGTGAACGGACTTGCCCAAGGTTCAAAGTGGCAGCAGGAGGCTTTGAGCCAGGGATCTCTTGATTGAGAGTTTGATGCCATAAACACGGCTACTACATTCCACTTTTCGGTTACATGTATTTTTTGAAGCGAGATTGTCTGTTCCGTTAACCGCAGTTGGCCAGCGGTGGTAATTTTTTGCGGGAAGTTCACCAAGTTATTTGTCCTCCATCCCAGTTGCAGTCAGGAGTGTGGGAATCATCCAACTTCAAAGGTATTTGTGGGCTTGAAACATTCAATGATAAATTGCAAACCTGATCTGGTTCTATACTCCCATACTACGGCGTATGCCTATTCAGACTTGCAAGTTACTCGGTCTTATGATCAAATATTTTCATTGATCATTTTAACAAAAGTACTCTTATTAAACCAACTTTTTTATCAATTTATATTTTATACTTATTTACTCTAAGACTTACATATTTTATACCTGTTTGTATCTATTGGTTTATGGGTTTACCTGAAATAAATGTATTCGTATTTGTGACTGTTATCATTGTTGTTGGTTGGTCTGCAGGCGGTGTGGTGTGCAGATGACACCGGCATTGTGTGTGTAGGCTGGGATAATGCCCCCTACAAACTTGGATTTATCTACTGCCCCATCAGAAGGTACAGTTTTTTTAAGGCATCATGGTCTGACAGTGTGTATAGAAACTAGTATTTTTGTACTATTTTGATTGATTTTCTGAGAAATCAAGATCAGTATTATATATAATCATATATTAATATTATCAGTTTTACTTTCATTTTATATATTTTTTTATTTATACTTTACAGAATATAGGACTGGTTTGTTTTGTAGAAGAGTTTTAGTTGTATTTGCTTTAATTAATTAATTTCATTTATTAGCAGTAATATCATTGTCTAGTTTAAAGTGGTTCTTTAATTTGAATTTGTCACTTAAACCTGTCTCCTTATATGCTTATTTGCAAACAGTCGAACCTATCTACCGGTATTATAAACTACGACATGTTACCCTATTTTTGCAAATGTGTTATTTAGTTCTTTAAAAAAATTAAGCTCATGAATTACATTTGACTGGGTCCTGTGAAAAATTTGCATTAAATGGTGCCTCTGTACACATTTTTGGAAATTACCCGATCTGACAATTGAAGTCAATTAAGCAAAAAATATGTACTCTTATTAAATTAAATTGAATAACAACCCAAATTACTTGAATTTTATATTACATTACGTAGGCTTGGGCAGTCATTTCTTTACTGAAACTGCCCATAGTTCTGTCTGTCTAGAAATTGTTAATATACGTATTGGAATAAAATTTACATAACGAAAAAAGTCATTATAGTCTCTGTTCATGTGTGAAATTTCTTTCTGATAGCTCAAAAATTTACGTGTTCAGGAGGCTTTCAAAGAAACGTATGAATCCACGATTAACTGACCATGGCGACAAGTTGCCTGTTCTAAGATGCAATGTTGTTATGCTGGTGCTGAGCACCTCGTTGCCTGTTCTAAGATGCTATGTTGTTATGCTGGTGCTGAGCACCTCGTTGCCTGTTCTAAGATGCTATGTTGTTATGCTGGTGCTGAGCACCTCGTTGCCTGTTCTAAGATGCTATGTTGTTATGCTGGTGCTGAGCACCTCGTTGCCTGTTCTAAGATGCTATGTTGTTATGCTGGTGCTGAGCACCTCGTTGCCTGTTCTAAGATGCTATGTTGTTATGCTGGTGCTGAGCACCTCGTTGCGTGTTCTGACCAAATCATTGTTACGTTGTGTACACACAGAAAATGGATTCTAGCCAAGTCTTGTTTTAATTTCCTTTAAACCTACAGTGCATATTATTTAAGCCAATGACACATTACAACTTTGAGCATCAGTGAAACTGCATCACAATGGACCAATAAAATTGAGGGAGTCTTAAATGGCATTGTCTACCTGTCAGGTAGTACCTGATACATGTAGCATTTTCCCTGTGGCTTTGGTTTTGTCAAATTGACAATTTTTGTCAATAACATACACATACCGTCTGTTTCTTTACCAGGAGTGCACTCTACCATGTTGATCTAAAGACCCTTGAGTGCAGTAAGTCATGCATTTTATATTATTCTTTGAAAGTGTATTCATGTGCTTATAAACATGCAACCATCAGGTAACGAATGTGCCATAAGATGAGACATCTCCATATCCATGTTGACACAATTTTCATGAACTGTCTGGTTTATGGTTCCTTTGATGTTATAGGAGCTTTGACAACACTACTTTTCATTGTGTAACAAAACTCTTTGTCAGTTAAGATTACCCCCCCACGTGTACATCCAAGAATGGATGACACAATTTGAAAACAACTTAACACCTAACAAATTTGCATGACTGTTTTGCAATGGGCAACAAATATTGCATGTCTACACCAATGTGACCTCGATTGTGTCCAAAATTATTCAAACATCCGCTCGACCAGTGTTTCTAATATGATGCTTGCAGTGCTATTTTTGTTACAGATCAGTAAGTGTTACCGTTGGTACAATGCATTCTTTGGAGACACAGTCATTTACAGTGGTGACTGAATTGTTTTAATGTTGTGCTTGACTAAAAGTAAAAGTAATTCACCTCAGAACTACTTGTAAATAAAAGTACCGTCTAAAAACTCTACTTGAGTAAAAAATAAAACTACTTTCCAAAAGTATTTGAAGTAAAAGTAGAACGGAAAGATTTATTATCAGGCAGGTAATGTGAATTGGCCTGCGATTGGATAATATTAGTAGCTTTTGGCCTGGTGACGGGATCCTCCTGGTGATTAAATGCGTTTTGTGAAATGTTGTTGACGGTCAGAGTGCCACCAGGTGACGTAGTTCACACTAAACTATAACAAAAATAATTTTATATCACAAAGTAAATGAAAGTAACAAAGTAAAAAGTAGTGCTACCTTAGATAAAACAACTTAAAAATAAAAGTAGTTAGTAGAAATTGTACTTCGTTACTTGTCAATTACTGGAAAAAAATACTCAAGTAGATTAGTAAAGTGATTTTACTTTGTTACATGACACCACTGATCATTTGTTAAATAGTTGAGGCAATGCATCATTGTGGATACTTTATTGTTCCGACTCTCTAAATTTAAGGTACAATTTAAAGTGTTATATTATGCACTAGAGGCACTGTAGTTTCTTTTGGATATCCTTTACTGTATCTTTACTTACAGTACTATTGTAGACAGTAGATTAGTGGGTGATGTTGTTACAATATTGTCACCATGCAGTGAGCTTGGTACCAACCAGTCAGTTATTAAAACAGCTGCCTGTTCAATTACCCACAATCAGCCATGGGTGGTCATTATTAGCAGGAAGTTAGCTGATTTATTTATCTTGAAGGTGCCATACATAAAAGGGTCTTGCAGTTATCCACAGTATTGGTTATAGAAGGTTTAAGATCTGAATGTTTTCTTTACAATTTAAGCAATCTGTGGTCAAAATGTTCAAATTGCGAACACTACTTCACGGTTATTAAACACAATTTAGTGGGCAGTATACCTTCATCATATTTATCCTGTTAAGAACATATCAAAGAATAACGAACAGTAAGTCTTCCATCCATTTTAGTGTTTCGTTTATGATGCATTTGTCACGTTTCCGGGTGGTGTTTCTGACAGTCAGAAAGGTATTTTTGATGAGACAATGTCAGAAACTACCTTGGTAGTTTCTGACGGGTTTCTGACAGGATTTCTGATGTCAGAATAGACAGACAGACAGACAGTATTTATTTTGACCTTCATAAGTTCATAAACTACAATATAAAATTCATTGAAAGGTCAGGGAGGCATTGCTAATATAAGTTTTGCAGATAAGGTAACCATTTTTTCTCAGAATTTGCCTTAGATACTAAACAATACTCCAGACTAAAAAGAATTGATTTTTTATGTTGTTTAGAGATATTTAAATGTGTTTAAAAACAATTAAAAAATATGTCAAAAATCACCTTAAAATGGCATTTTATTTCATTTTGAGAAACTCCCCAAAAGATAAATTTCTATGGTTGTAAGTACAAATATGTTATTGACATTCATACGGGATTTTTTTTAAACAAATGCATATTAAGTTTGATACAGCTTCATAAACATTTTGCTACAATGTTGAAAGACAGCAAAAATCCGTACTGCATTTTTGGCACGACCCCTTCACCAAACATAAAACCATTCCGTGCAATTTTGGGTAAACACAAGTTGAGTTCATATGCCAAGTTATGGCTTTGTAAGTATTGTAGTTTTTTTTAAAATAAAAAGTTACATTAAGTAATACTTTCTGGTTGTTACCAATAATACAACTGTCACCAGATGCTTGTTTTTTGCTTAGAAATGTGACTTTTTTTACTGGTATGTAGCTTATTTCAACACAATTTGACAGACACTTCTATTACTGAGATTTCCCCCCAAGGTTTTCCCGCCAAGTTTTCTCATGATATTGTGTTATGAAGGGCCATGTGTTGAACTTGTTGTGGTAGACAAGATTGATTTACACCTGCTGGGGTCAGTCACGTGTCATTGCAAATGGCGGATAAGGTCGGGCATTATGGAGAATAAACAAAACTACGGCCAGTATTTGGTGATTTGACAGCGTGATGTATTTAGGTAATTATTATACAACAGCATAGTGGCGTGAGAATAACCCGACTATTATGATCTGCATTCATGGTGAATGAATTTATGTTTGAACTGACGCACACGTGATCGTCACTATGGAAACATCGTCAGTTTCCAAGAATCTGAAAAGGGACTTTCCATAGACACACTAAAAATACTAGTTTTTAAAGGACTCATTGGTGACATATGGTGATGCCTTGGTTTTTTTAATAGTACACATGTTCATACTGACACCTACTAATGTTCTATGAAGAAAAAAATAAAGAAATCAACTGACATGATAGCCAGTGCAGCTATGTTAACTCTACTTTTGGGTTCCCATTGAATTATTGACACAGCCACACTGCACAGCCCAAACCCAGTCCCTTGAAGGTCTCTCTAGTGTTATCACTGATATGCATGTGCACCCAGTCAGCTTCTTTCATGCTTCCCAACGGTGATTTAAATGTATCCTTCTCTTTCAAAAGCTAGCTGCCATGTGAAACCATGCTGCCACAATTACACACATCTATTATCATTTCTATCTGCTTTAAATTGGTAGACAATATAAGCATAACAGTCAACAGAGAATAAAATATGCAATTGTATATGCCATATTTATTAGGTTATTAATGTGTTATGACATTGATTTAATGTATAAAAATAAATTTACTTTACTTTACTATAATCTACACATAACATAAAATGGAATATGTGGTTATTTAAAAAATATATATATCTCAAAATTTAAATTCTGACAGTTTGTGACATTTTAATGTCAGAAATGTATTTCTGACGAGATGGTAGAAACCATGGTTTAAACTGCGGTAGAAATCGTCCTGTCAGTCTGCAAGATATTTGTCATAGACTGAGTAGCTCCTCATCCCAGTTCCCGTAAACTGACCCCTGTACTGTTGTCTTGACCATGATTAGACACTCTGGGAGCAACCGACAAGGCAGTACAGACCCCGGTCTTCAGTCCAGACCACTCAAAGCTGGTTTGGCTGCAGAATGATGCTGGTGGCCCTCATCGACAGTGCAGTACACTCTTCATGGTAGGTGCATCTCCACTGTTCTTCACTGACGTGGATAACTGCTTTCAATCTCTTGTTTTGCTACAGACATGTACCCTGCAACACACACATGCACACACACACACACACACACACACACACACACACACACACACACACACACACACACACACACACACACACACACACACACACACACACACACACACACACACACACACACACACACACACACACACACATACATACACACACACACACACACACACACACACACACACACGCACTCACATGCACACACGCAGACACACACAGACATGTGCACACACACTCGCACACACTCATACACAGACACACGCACACACACACACACACACACACACAATTATATCCAGAAAGAAACACCATTTTTACTTTCTTGGACAGTAGATAATTTGACGAATTTTGAGCCCTGATTTGTGTGTGCTTGCATGTGAGTGTGCATGTGTATATGTGTATCCATATGTGTGTGTATGGGTGCTTGTGTGCGTGTGTGCATACTTATGTGCTCGCGTGTGTATAGGTATGTGTGTGGGTACATGCATGCATGTGTATGTGTGGGTGGATGTATGTCCGTGCAAGCATGCGTGCATGTGTGCAAGTGTGTCTACGGCATTCATCTGCAGAACTATATATCTTATGACTGATGTTTCAATGATTGACGTGTTCTGTTTGACCCCAGCGTGACTGGCCAAGTAGAGACATTAAGCTAGTGTTGGACGTGGTGCGACAAGGGTCAGGTCAGTCTTAGTCTACACTACTAAACCTGTGGCATTACCCCACCACAGCAAACCGGGTATTAAATCACACGGGTCTATTTTGGGTATGAGCCAATACCTGTCTACGTAATTTTCCATCAATTTTGTGATTTTGGCAGAAATGCCTACATTTTAATCTCATCTCTTAATGTCCAATTTATTTCCCTCTACAAACAATCCAAAACTAATAAAATACATATTTTACAAACACATAGATTAAAAAACAATAGACGATATGAGATCAGATCATTTCTCAAAGCAATACTTTTTTTAATGTTTGCTACAATTATTGCATTAATCCATGAACTACTAAAGATACTTCAACAAGTGTAGTGTCATTCTCATTATCTGTGGAATCCAAAAAGGTACATGGCTAAGTCATCCATTTTTTTAACTACATCTTGAATCTGTGCTTATTGCAGCATCTGACTTCCCGGGCATCTTCACAGGGGGTCTAGGAAGACGCTGCTGGACCAGTGACAATCGTCGCGTTCTGATAGACACACACTGGAGAAGTAAAGTGGTAAATTGCATTGTTTGTGCTTAATTGAATTATGCGTCACGTGACCTATTTCCTGGCAACAAGATCCGTAAAAAATGGATGCCAAAAACGTGGGGTGAGAGCATCCATGATTGAGATGTGTTGGCTGTTGAAATAGGTATCTCCCCCCTGCAGTGACATAGCCATCTCCATCTATAATCCATAGATGCGGGATGCTTTGTGGGGGCTAGGACGTGTCCACACGCCGGTAGGTCCTGAATCCTGAAGTACAGTGGAGCGCAATGGCTAGGACTCTCAATCGAGAGAACCCAGGTTCGAATCCTGTGCTGCTGTGTCAAACCTTGGCCATGTTTGTTCACTCTACGTTGCTCCACTTCACTCACCTGTATAAATGAGTACCTGGCTATAGACAGTGGTGGATATTTATGTACGAATAATAGTCTTCGTGCATTAATTACAGCATGGCTGACTGCTTCCAAGAGAAGTCGAGATGGTGTTCAGTTGAACAGCTCTGCCAGGGAGTAAACTTCAGTAAAGTGGAAAGTGCTTTGAGCTATCCTAAGGACTGGATACTGCATTATATAAGAACTTATCCTATTTTACCCAGCACACACTTAGCCAATGCTGCTCCATCAAGGCTTATCTGAAACCATTAGACGTATATATATATATATATTTCTTCTCACCACGAAAAAGCCTGTCTAGTAGGTTAAGGTGAATGCGAGAGGTCAGAAACTACGCTACAAAACTAGATACATAATGTAGCCTTCTAGCAGTGCCACACTCCATACACCTCTTCCACTCGCCATGGTCAGAGATTGAAATCCTACATGGAGTGTTTTTTATTATTTTACTTCCAGCTACTGCTTTGTTAGTTATATTCAAAATGTCTCTTTCATTTCTGTAATAAGCAGGCATTGCAGGGAGCAAGTGCAGTGTGATAAGCAGGCATTGCAGGGAGCAAGTGCAGTGTGATAAGCAGGCATTGCAGGGAGCAAGTGCAGTGTGATAAGCAGGCATTGCAGGGAGCAAGTGCAGTGTGATAAGCAGGCATTGCAGGGAGCAAGTGCAGTGTGATAAGCAGGCATTGCAGGGAGCAAGTGCAGTGTGATAAGCAGGCATTGCAGGGAGCAAGTGCAGTGTGATAAGCAGGCATTGCAGGGAGCAAGTGCAGTGTGATAAGCAGGCATTGCAGGGAGCAAGTGCAGTGTGATAAGCAGGCATTGCAGGGAGCAAGTGCAGTGTGATAAGCAGGCATTGCAGGGAGCAAGTGCAGTGTGATAAGCAGGCATTGCAGGGAGCAAGTGCAGTGTGATAAGCAGGCATTGCAGGGAGCAAGTGCAGTGTGATAAGCCATGGTATTTATTTATTTCATTGTATTTGATACAGCTATGTGTTTGTTTTTCAATATGTTTACTTGGCACTTACACATATTTTGTGTATACAGGAACTGATTGTCATAGATACAGAAACTGGTCACGTAACAAGGCTCACAAACAGTAGGTGTCTTCATTCTACCTCCTGTTATACATGGTCTGATAGCGTTTATCTTCGAATCATTCAGTAGTCACCGGGATATGATATCCTGCCCACAAACTATTATATAACTACTTTGAAGTAGGGCAAAATCAGATAAAGTAGTAGTCCGGTTACATGAATTTGTGAAATGGACTGATGTTATAAATGTGAATATTGTCAATTGGTACTGTAAACAGATTGTTTGAGAAGTTGTTCTTTGAGGGAAATACTTAAGATATTCGAACAACCCAAGTAGATGCCAACCCTGCAAAAACACATTACAAAAATGGGTTTCATAAATCTGTTTTTTTCATCAGTAGTAAGTATTAAGCATGGCACGTTTATCTCGCAGTCACTGATTATCTCACTAGTGCCATTTGTTCATTAACATGGGGAAGACAAATGAGCAGGACAGTCCCAAATTATTTCCATAACCATAAAAGTTTCACATTGTCGTTTTGTGATTCAGGATTTTGCAAGTTAGTTTTACTCACTTCTGATGTCCATGCCTTTTTTATATATTAGGTGCTGACATTGGAAGTTGGCATCTGTTGGATGTGTGGAATGACCTTGTCATAGCAGCCTGTTCCAGCCCAAACCAGCCCCATTACCTGGTAAGTACAGACCACTCTCTGTTCCAGCCCAAACCAGCCCCATTACCTGGTGAGTACAGACCACTCTCTGTTCCAACCCAAACCAGCCCCATTACCTGGTGAGTACAGACCACTCTCTGTTCCAACCCAAACCAGCCCCATTACCTGGTGAGTACAGACCACTCTCTGTTCCAACCCAAACCAGCCCCATTACCTGGTGAGTACAGACCACTCTCTGTTCCAACCCAAACCAGCCCCATTACCTGGTAAGTACAGACCACTCTCTGTTCCAACCCAAACCAGCCCCATTACCTGGTGAGTACAGACCACTCTCTGTTCCAACCCAAACCAGCCCCATTACCTGGTAAGTACAGACCACTCTCTGTTCCAATCCAAACCAGCCCCATTACCTGGTGAGTACAGACCACTCTCTGTTCCAGCCCAAACCAGCCCCATTACCTGGTGAGTACAGACCACTCTCTGTTCCAGCCCAAACCAGCCCCATTACCTGGTGAGTACAGACCACTCTCTGTTCCAACCCAAACCAGCCCCATTACCTGGTGAGTACAGACCACTCTCTGTTCCAGCCCAAACCAGCCCCATTACCTGGTGAGTACAGACCACTCTCTGTTCCAGCCCAAACCAGCCCCATTACCTGGTGTGCACACCCTTTGGGCTGACACAAGACCCAAAAAACAAACCCATATCCCTTTCACTTTATGCACAAAAGGTGTTCATTGTGCAGTCTCAGATGTAGAATGGGAGCTCGCGAAATGTTGGTGCAACTGACTATGTATAGCTAAATGTATGCATCCATCACGTGACCAGTAACTTAGCAACAAGATCCATCAAGCTTACAAAATGGCTGAAGCAGATGTGAATATGTCGGACATTCCGTCATGTATTTTGTTGAAATTCTCGCCCAAGTGTTGTTTTTTGCAACAATAACAAACGTGTGATGGGTGGTAGTTTGTGTGTAGTCTTATGTGTGCTTTAATGAACTGTCTGCTTGTACTTGAGGCGACTGGACAGCTGCCAGGCAGTGGAGAGGAACGAGAGATGAAGTGGAGGAAACTGGAGCCAGTGCCGGTCACTTTGACAGACATCAGATGGAGCATCTTCTCCATTGCTCCGCCTGTTACACCAGTGCCATCTGGTGGCAACACAACAGGTTCGATGTACAACATCTGTTTATATATACGTCTTCTTCCTTTTGTTCCTTTGCGGGGCAGCATTCGACATAAGGCTTAAATGGTAAGGGCCAACCGGGCCTGTGGTCTGAATATGTTGTGGGCCCAGCAAAATATTTGAAGGCCCAAGGGGGGCTGAAGATAGGTTTAGCCACCCAGTAGTTTGGCAACGGGGATGCAGTTGGAGGTTTTTGGTGAGCTGTTGCCCCCCCTTTCCTACAGCTTGCGGTTTCATCACCTCAGTTATCATGATAATTGACCCACACCTGCCTAGATCCATATCTCATACTCAGTTATATATGCAGCGTCTAGCTTCTCACTAATCTTCTTTCTGAGCTCAACTGCATCAGTTCTGCCAAATCATCCACCCTTTTTACTCCTGTAAATCTCGAGATAGAACATGTCATTCCACTCTTGCCGGGCTTGTGGTAATTGTTTTTTGTTCACTATACCATAATCAACAGATAAGTATCCAAAAACGGCGTGAGCCAACTGGGCCTATGGCTGGCAGCTGTAGTGGGCCCCACAGGAGATTTACGGGCTGCGGGCCTGCAGTTACGTCAAACGCTGGTGCCATCTCTCACTGTCCTCCACAATGACCCTCCACTCTTGGGTAATCACCCCTGCCCTCCCAAGGTCCCGTTTCATGCTGTCAGTCCATCTCAACTTTGGTCTTCCTCTTTGTCGTTTGCCAACCTCTTCTGTAATATAAGTCAAAATTCGCTTGAATTTTCACAATTAATCAAAAACTATTGAAGACATTTCAACAAATGGGGTATCATCTTAAAGGCTACGATCTGGGGAATCCAAAAAAGTATGAAACTCACTTTCAGAATTGTTCAAGTTAATAGTCAAGATGCTGTGGTAGATGAGATGTTACACTGGTGCTGTCTAGATGGCACCGGTGCTGTTACAGCACTGCACCGGTGTGCTGTTATATAATGTGTACTAACAATTACAGACATTACACTACTTGGTTGTTTTTGTATTGCAATTTTTATTATCTATTTAATGTTATTACATGTATATTTAAATTATGTATTTTATTCTTTCTTGTAATGATTGTATTGTAATGATTGTATTGTAATGATTGTATTGTAATGATTGTATTGTAATGATTGTATTGTAGTGATTGTATGTATTAATATTATTAAACAAGGTGTTCATCACACTTGCACCTTTATCACGGCAGTCATTGTGGCGGCAGCTAATGCAGTGCCTGTATCTTATTTTATTGATGAAAACTATTGCCTTTGTGAATCAACGACGGTTTATTCAGTTTCATTAAGCTGGACCTTATAATTCCCCTGAAATAGATACTACGTGTATCTTCCGGAGGACATAGGGAAAGTGTGGTGAACGAAATTGCCAAAGTTTTAAAATTGAACAAAATGGTCGATTTTCATAACCAAATAATGCTCAAACTATATCGATAAAAGTTGATTATTTAAAACACATTCAGTCAGGAGGTTAGTATAGATACAATGTGTTCTGTATAATATGAGGTAACGACAGTAATGATTGTGCTAGGTACTTTTAAAGTCTATTCCATGCAGGTATATATTGAGTAAAACTTGTATCCTTCTCATTGTTTGCTTTGTGATAGAATGCATTGTTGTGTTAATAGAACAGTTATTTTCCAAATAGATGGCTTGGACTATGAATGTTACCTGCTGGAATCTGCGGAATGTCGTGGCCCCGACACAAAGCCTCCACTTGCTGTCTATATCCACGGTGAGTTAAAGGATAAACTGATGACATGATGAGCAAGTCCAATATTTGAATGCAAACAGAATGCACGTTTAATGTGAATTCAGTTTGAATTCATAGCTCCTTCAAAAACACATTGATGCCTTTTAAAGGGAATGTATTATGTGACATTGCTGCAAAGGTTTGGCATTGCGACACTGAAATCATTGCTATTTATAATATCTCTCCAACATCTAACACCTCTTGAGAAACATGGTTTATGAGCTGGACATTTCAGCCGCATCCCACGGTGTTCTTCAGCAGACTGAAATTATGGTTGACATTAGTCATGTGACATCAGCTGGAGAAGGACTGGTGGGAAACTCATGACCGACATTATGGTTGACATTAGTCATGTGACATCAACTGGAGAAGGACTGGTGGGAAACTCATGACCGACATTATGGTTCAGTGTGGTTTTCCCTCTATGGATGTTGATCGCTTCCTGTTCAGTTTGTGTCCACTTACAGCTGATAGATAACAAGATAGATGTGCTTTAAATCATGTGGCAAATATCCTCGCTGTCAGTCAGGAGCTTCCACAAGTCCTCCAGCCGGTGTCACATGACATTGGCCATGAGACACATCCGAAATTTTAGTCTGCTGTAGAATATCACGAGATATGGTTGAAATATCCAGATCGTAAGCCAGTTTTCTTGACAGGTCAATATGTGTAACATTAATAACTAAGAAACCGGATCATCAATCCATTCAAGGAACATCTTAGTTGTTTAATAAAATCCATACACTGGAAACTGTGTATTACTGATTCTCGACTTGATCAATTGTTGAGGGACTTCTAAGATAAATTATCTATGCAGAATCATGCTACTGTAAAAAGCTAAGTTCTTATATATTGCAGTATCCAGTCCTTACGACTGCTCAAAACACTTTACTCCCTGGCAAACATGTTCAATCGAACACCATCTCAACTTCTATGGGAAGCATTCAGCCATGCTGCAATTATTACATGATAACTATTCATGCACAAATATCCATCACTGTCTATAGACAGGTAATCATTCATACAGCTGAGTAAACTGGAGCAACGTAGACTGATAGTGAATGAACTTTCCAAAGATTCGAAACAGCAGCACAGGATTTGAACCCTGGTTCTCTCGGTCAAGTGTCCAATGCTGTAGCCACTACACCGCTGTGCTCCACTGTAAGTTGTATTTTCTATTGATTTACAAACAATGATATCTAACAGCATTTAGATCAAAAACGTCTAACGTCTCACGTTGACTTCTTCAGTACCGATGACGCTTAATGACGTCATTAAGCGTCATCGGTACTGAAGAAGTCAACGTGAGACATTAGACGAAAGCCTCTACCAGGTAAAATACACTGTGGATATGTAAAATGACAGTTTTTGATCTGAAAAGGAACTATCCTGAAGAATGTTCAGTAATCTAGAAGCATTTGTTTTGTAGGTGGACCGCATTCAGTCCTGCCTACAGAGTTTATCCCCTACTTGGCTGGAATTTGTCGATGTGGCTATTCGGTGCTTGCAGGTAGGTTTTGTAGAAAATGAACAGGAATGAGGGTGGCTGATCTTGGTTCATTCTTAGGCACTTCTTTCTGTGCAAATTTGTTTTGATAATAGGTAGATTTTCTTGAGGACCATCAACACTTCACAGGGTGCGAACTGAGTGATAAAGCAGTGGTGTGTGTTATTTTATTAGGAATCAGACAGGGATGGTAATTATTATGGTACATATCACGTGATCCCACTTTGCACTCAGAACCATGGCTACCAGCCATCTTCAAAGTAACTGGGTGGTTGTGAATCAACTAAATGCCAATTATGGCTGTTTTCAAATTGAATTCACTCCGGTAAACTGACTGTGAAATAAGTAAAAATATCACTCATTTGAACCACCCTGTCTGGTGAACCTCTTCATTCATATACCGGGTTGGATTAGTTATCAGTTACCATCCAAAATGATCGCAGCACAACATATTAAAACAGCATTCTGAAGAATTCATCCACGGAGTAATCTTTGAAAAGAGTGTGAGTTCGTATTTCACTGTCACTGACTTCAACTTGTCAGTCGTCTTCTAAACTCGGTCTCGGTCGCTTCGTGACAGCCCGGCTGATTAGACTGTTCTATAGCCAATATCCAAAATTTCTGCTCATTGTGTGCCCATCTTGTTCCGTGTTCTTCACATTGCACGGTAAATGTGAAACGGATGAGCATTATTCTTCATTTGACACGGCTCACAAATTAATTAGTATGCGGATGTGTTATTGTTTACATGTATATACGTCTAACTGGAAGTATTTAATGCACTACGGCGAAAAGACATGCAAAGTGAAACATCTAGCGTCAAAGTAGGGGAGCGGTTAATCCAGGGTATTCTGCATATCTATGCAACATTCCAACAGTGAACATTGTTTCCAGGTTATCAATTGAAAAAACTGATGGGCAGCCTAATTTTTTTTATTGAAAATGTATGATAAAGCAAAGGCCATGGGCTGTAATTCAACAAAGAGTATATATGCATTTTAATCAAACAATACAATTTGGTTACTAAATAAACAAATGGTCCCTTGAAGGTGGTCTTTGTTGTTTTCTATTGAATTTGTCATGGAAAAAGTGTCTTAACATTTTAAAATATTTGTCTTAAAAAGATCCTCACAATCTTCCCATCATTGAACACACCATGTAATGTTGTAAATGCTGTGTTATTGATTGGTCATATTCATGTATTCATAATTTTTTAATTAATTGACGATTTTGTGTACACTATAACAAGTATTTGTCGATGTTAAATTCTCTATGTGACTGATCTTCAACATTTTGAACAGGCAATTATGTTACTCTTTAAATTCCCATGATTAGGTATTTTTGTTGCACTAAAACAATGGCATGTCTGTGCTGATATGTAATGGGGTTTGAAATTATGCTAATGTCATAATCTAACATTCTTGATGAACTCGGCCAAATCTGATGAACTCGGCCGCAACACGGATGAACTCAGCCAATGCTGAGTCTGACTACACTTCAAGCAGCAATATAAGTGGGACACCGACAACGTTATTAATCGGCCGTTTACGTCATATTCGGGCAATAACATACACAGTCAGTTAATAAAATGGAATACAAGCAATGGCTGCTACTCTATTAATTCACCCAGGGATGCCTCTGAAGTGATACCTACTAAGGCGCATAACATGTCTTCGAAGCACACCATTCTTGGTTGGAATCATATGGTCAGAGACTCCCAGCAGGTTGCTAGAGAGACTTTTCTCATGTGGTGGTCTGCTGGGAGACCCCGACATGGTCCTTTGTATGACATAATGAAAATTAAACGTGCTCAGTTTAATCATTATAAAAATGCTGAAGCCCTTAAAGCCGAACGACTTGCTTCAAAACTAAGTAGTAATGACTTAAAAACTTCTGGAAAGATGTAAAGCAAATGAACAAAGAATGAAACATAAAGAATATGTGGCTTCATCACTACCAGTCTCTGCTTAATTTTGTTCCTGGCTCTCCAACACATACTAAAAAGATCTACATGTATTGCAGCAATATGCAATTTAATGATGAAATAATGGTTGATGTTAAAGAAATACAAGAAATAATTCAGGTGATGCCTACAGGAAAAGCTCCTGGTTATGACTGTATAAGTAATGAACATTTTAAATATGCTAATTAAAAACTTGATGTTTATATGTCACTGCCACTTAGCAGCTTGTTAATTTATGGGCTTTAACCTGAAGCTATTCTGGGACGCAGTGGTCGAGTGTTTAGAGTACCAGACTCTCGACTAGAGGGACCGGGGTTCGAATCCCGGCGCCGGCTGGGTGGTGGTCCCGTACTGGCTTGGCTGCCGTGTCGAAACTTGGACAATTTCGTTCACCCGATGTCACCCCCCCCCTCCAACCTGCACAGGCCAGTGTGGAAGGGTAGGCCAACAACACCAGCATGCAAAGTACAATGAAGCCAAGGCCCCCAGTCCCAGCAGAAGAACTTAGGGAAACCAAGTTGGTATGGGATGTGATTGGGATTGGAGAAGTCCGAAGAAGAAAGGAATGCTTCACTACCTTACAAAGCAGCCATCTACTATACCATTCCACAGCGAACAACAGCCAAGCAGGAGTAGGCTTTCTCATAAACAAGATATAGTGAGGGTTAACAGCATCAGCCCCAGAGTAGCAGAACTGGTTCTATGCCTAACAAAGTGCTACAAACTGAAGATAGTACAAGTATATGCACCAACAACATCATACTCAGAAGAAGACACAGACAACTTCTACAACGACGTGGATGAGACCTTAAAAAAGCCAACCAACTACACGATAGTGATGGGAGACGTTAATGCGCAAGTAGGGAAACGAACAAACAGTTCGGAAACGGCAACAGGCAAATTTGGCCTAGGTGTGAGAAACGAAAGAGGCGACACCTTGGTAGAATGGGCAACATCAAGAAAGTAAAAAATCATGATTACCATGTTTCAGAAGAAAGCAGGGAGGAGATGGAAAAGCCCAAATGGAGAAACGAAGAACGACTTTGACTACATCCTAACAAACAGGCCAGACATGGTCATTGACGTAACTGTCATCAATCAAGTCAACATCGGAAGTGACCACAGAATGGTAATGAGCAACGTCAAACTGGACGTCAAGGCTGAAAGGAAGAAATTGATAAACAAGAGACCACCGAGTATAGCTACCACACAAATCGGAAGAAAAAAGATCGAATTCCAACTCGAACTGCGAAATCGATTCGAGACACTACAGGAACTAAACAACATCGACACCATGAGCGAAAACATAACTGAGATGATCCAACTAAGTGCGACAAGTGTAACCAAAGCAATCAACAGGCATGTAGTGACGAGAATATCATCACCGACATGAACACTAATGAAGAGACGACAAGAAATGGTGGATAACGGCAACCATAAAAAACAAGTAGAGTATGCAGAAATATGCAAGACCATCAAAAAGAAAGCAAAAGAGGTCATCAGAAAGTACGAATAAGAGATCATACGAGAAACGATTATGTCATCAAAGAGCCTGAACAAAGCAAGAAGAACACAGGCACTAGGCCGAGACAGACTGATTACACTTCAAGACAAACAGGGTAGAGAAATACAAGACCAAGATATGATCATGGAACGAATAAAGGAATTCTACACTGAGCTATGACAGTGAACAGAGTACCATAATTCACACCGACCCGAAAGAGGTACCAAAGATAACACCATGGGAGGTGGAAGCAGCGCTAAGACATATGAAGAATGGGAAGACATCAGGCAACGACCATGTAAACATTCTAACATTAACAGCAGGAGAAGATATCATCTCGAAGACACTGGCTAAGCTGTATACTAAATGCTTATCAGAAAGACGAATACCCACCACTTGGAAGAACGCAAAGATGGTCATTATCTACAAGAAGGGAAATAAGAAAGACTTAAAGAACTACAGACCGATATGTCTGTTATCAAACATCTACAAATTACTCACAAAGATATTAACAAATAGGCTAGAGAAGACACTCGACAAAAACCAACCACGAGAGCAAGAAGGATTCAGAAGCAGGTACTCAACGACAGACCACATACACGTTGTAAACCAACTGAAAGAGAAGTGCCAAGAATATAATATCCCTCTCTGCATCGCTTTCGTCAACTACAAGAAGGCTTTCGACTCGGTGCAAACTCAAGCAATAATGAACTCCCTTCAAGAACAGGGGATAGAAGATGTGTACATCGATCTCCTGAAAGTCATCTACACTAACAGCTCGGTGACAGTCCACCTACACAAACAGAGCAACAAGATCAACATCAAGAGAGGAGTACGACAGGGTGACACCATATCGCCCAGGCTGTTCACGGCAACACTCGAAAGCATATTCCGAAGACTGAAACCAGAGGCTTGGTGACAGATGGAGAATATCTCAGCCAGCTACGTTCACCGACGACATAGTCATATGCGCTACTACACTGCAAGAACTACAAAACATGCTGCAGGAGCTAGCTGATGAATGTGAAAAACAAGGTCTAAGGATGAACATCTCGAAGACAAAAGTGATGCTAAGAAATGACACACCAATATATATCAACACGACGCAGATAGAGAACGTTGAAAGCTACGTTTATCTGGGACAGCAATACAGTATCAGAGACAAAAACCAAGACAAGGAGATTCAAAGAAGGATCACCACTGGCTGGACAGCTTTCGCCAAACACTGGGACATCTTCAAGGGTAACTTTGGAACCTGCTTGAAGAGACAAGTCTTCAACTCATGCGTACTTCCAGCAACGACATAAGGCGCAGAAACATGGGCACTCACCATCCAGGCAAAGAACAAGCTAGCAGCCGCACAAACAAAGATGGAAAGAAGTATGTTAAACATCACATATCGGGAGAGAAAAACAAACATCTGGGTAAGCCAGAAAACAAAGGTCATAGACGTGATAGAACAAATCAGAAGACAAGTGGACCTGGTCAGGGCACATTAGCAGACTACGAGATAACCTATGGACATCGCGTATCACAACCTGGAGACCTTACGAAGGGAAACAATTTAGAGGAAGACCAGCGAGACGGTGGAGACAACAGACAGGGCCCAATCTGGCAGAGGATAGCGCAAGACAGGCAGATTTGGAAACGACTTGCAGAGGCCTTCGCACAACCACGGGACACTACGGCTGCACAATGATGATGATGATGGTCACAATAATAGCTCCAATAATTAAAAGCAAAGCTGGTGATTTGTCTGATAACAATAACTACAGACGTATTGCTCTTTCAACAATTGCTACTAAATTATTTGAATCTTTAATCTTATCAAGGGCTACCATTTTCTTCACAACGTGTGCCAACCAATTTGAGATGCTCATATTTCTATTAAAAGAACTTTTTCGACACTACATAGTGAATGGCTCTTCTATGTATGTCACTATGTTGGATGCCTCCAAGGCCTTTGATAAAGTGAACCGTAGCAAGCTATTCATTAAATTAATTGACCGTGGCTGTGCTACATTTACTGTGTGCATTCTGTACCACTGGTACATTACCCAGAAATTCACTGTCAGATGATTTCAGAGCTTTTCTAAAATTTGTACTGTCTCAAATGGTGTTAAATAAGGTGGAATCCTTTCTCCCCACCTTTTTAATGTGTACAAGGACAACTTAAGTGTAAATCTTTACAAATTACAAATTGGATGTCTATGCGGCCCCGTAATGAATCACTTGATGTATGCAGATGACCTCTGTATTTTTTCACCTTGACCTAGTCTTTCTGGGTTGAGAAAACTAATGTCGTAGCGGTCCTCCCGCCGCTGGCAGTATGACAATGGGGGGGGTACCGACTGTAAATAATAATACAAACCGACTAATAAATAAACCTTGACAAACATACTCTTTATTATACTCCATACCTACTGTAAACCCTGACCATGCCAGTCCATCCCAGCTGCGACAGCGAGGCAGCTCAGCCTCACCTTCCAGCCCAAGCTGGAGGGAAACCCTTCCGGCTGCACACCCTGCACTCTGTGTGCCCCTGTCAACCCTCCCGGCTGCACACACCCTGCACTCTGTGTGCCCCTGTCAACCCTCCCGGCTGCACACACCCTGCACTCTGTGTGCCCCTGTCAACCCTCCCGGCTGCACACACCCTGTACTCTGTGTGCCCCTGTCAACCCTCCCGGCTGCACACCCTGTACTCTGTGTGCCCCTGTCAACCCTCCCGGCTGCACACACCCTGCACTCTGTGTGCCCCTGTCAACCCTTCCGGCTGCACACACCCTGCACTCTGTGTGCCCCTGTCAACCCTCCCGGCTGCACACACCCTGCACTCTGTGTGCCCCTGTCAACCCTTCCGGCTGCACACACCCTGCACTCTGTGTGCCCCTGTCAACTCTCCTCTCTTTTCTCAGTTCTCTCTTACAACTCCCTATGTCAAACTGTCTCTCACTACTTGTCTCAGTTCTCTCTTACAACTCCCTATGTCAAACTGTCTCTCACTACTTGTCTCAGTTCTCTCTTACAACTCCCTATGTCAAACTGTCTCTCACTACTTGTCTCAGTTCTCTCTTACAACTCCCTATGTCAAACTGTCTCTCACTACTTGTCTCAGTTCTCTCTTACAACTCCCTATGTCAAACTGTCTCTCACTACTTGTCTCAGTTCTCTCTTACAACTCCCTATGTCAAACTGTCTCTCACTACTTGTCTCAGTTCTCTCTTACAACTCCCTATGTCAAACTGTCTCTCACTACTTGTCTCAGTTCTCTCTTACAACTCCCTATGTCAAACTGTCTCTCACTACTTGTCTCAGTTCTCTCTTACAATTCCCTATGTCAAACTGTCTCTCACTACTTGTCTCAGTTCTCTCTTACAACTCCCTATGTCAAACTGTCTCTCACTACTTGTCTCAGTTCTCTCTTACAACTCCCTATGTCAAACTGTCTCTCACTACTTCTCTCAGTTCTCTCTTACAACTCCCTATGTCAAACTGTCTCTCACTACTTGTCTCAGTTCTCTCTTACAACTCCCTATGTCAAACTGTCTCTCACTACTTGTCTCAGTTCTCTCTTACAACTCCCTATGTCAAACTGTCTCTCACTACTTGTCTCAGTTCTCTCTTACAACTCCCTATGTCAAACTGTCTCTCACTACTTGTCTCAGTTCTCTCTTACAACTCCCTATGTCAAACTGTCTCTCACTACTTGTCTCAGTTCTCTCTTACAACTCCCTATGTCAAACTGTCTCTCACTACTTGTCTCAGTTCTCTCTTACAACTCCCTATGTCAAACTGTCTCTCACTACTTGTCTCAGTTCTCTCTTACAACTCCCTATGTCAAACTGTCTCTCACTACTTGTCTCAGTTCTCTCTTACAACTCCCTATGTCAAACTGTCTCTCACTACTTGTCTCAGTTCTCTCTTACAACTCCCTATGTCAAACTGTCTCTCACTACTTGTCTCAGTTCTCTCTTACAACTCCCTATGTCAAACTGTCTCTCACTACTTCTCTCAGTTCTCTCTTACAACTCCCTATATAAAACTGTCTCTCACTACTTGTCATTTAAAACTAGCCAATGGCTATCCCTCATATTCCAGTCAATTACAGTGCCTAGCTATCCCCTAAAACCACTATAATGCATGTCCAGCACAGTCAACTTTTCACTTCCCTTGGAGACCCTTAGTTAACTCTATCTTATCTCCTGCCAAGAGTAGAAGAAAGTCCCACTGGGTAGGTGGCTTGTGCTGTGCCTGATACTGCCTTCCCATCTGTATATTATATCAAAATACAACCTTCATTAATATAATATCTATGTTATAATATTCATTAATTATTATAATGAGCCCTACCATACTAACAGATTGTTGTGCCAAGTATGGTAAAATGTTTAACATAACATATATATATATATAATGCCAACAAGTCGTGTTGTATGGTTATTGACAACAAACTTCAGGACATGAAAAATAATCATCCTGTCAATCAATAATCGTCCGTTGCTTCACACTATTAAATGCAAATATCTGGGTCAGATAATTAATAATAATCTTTCTGACGATGACGACATTGTCAGACAGAAAAGATGCATATATGCTCAGACCAACATCTTAGCATGAAAATTCCGCCTTTGCAGCGTTACCATTAAAACTTCCCTATTTCATTGATTGATTGTAATATTGCTATATGTATATATATATATAAATCTGCACGTGTTGTGACCATGGGACACAAATTCTTAACGTTCTTGATCCTAAATAAACAATCAATTCACAGTAGTGCATCAACAGCATTACTAGCAACTTTATAGTGTCCACATTTCTTTCAATAGGTAGCAAAGAAATTACACAACGTTATACGTAAATAACTCGAAATAATAAAAAAATGTATACACCGCCATTTAGTAGTACGGTAAAACCTGTCTTAGCGGCCACCTGTCCATAATGATAACCTGGATATAACGGTCACTTTTGAAAGTCCCGAATGACATCCTATTAGTTTCCACTGCCCACTACCTGTCCATAACGGTAACCTGTCTATTGCGAATAACGGTCAGTTAATTTGGACCGAACCATTCATAATCAACCTGCCGCGTGCAGGTAGCCCAAAGGGAATCCATAATTTCCCTGAATAAAACGTCATCATGTCAATGTGACCGCGTGTACTCGGGACTATCAAACTGCAATCGAGTCAGCTTGTTGCAGCCGCTATGTGGCTCCTTTACTTCAGCAAAGAGGAGTAGAATCGGCTTTGATGTCCAAAGTGAGCTCAGAATAGCCATGAACATGTAACCACATATGGAAGCGGGCCGTTGTAATATTTACGTAGGTGGATTGGCGTAGCTGGAGAGCAAACCTGAGCCAACGCTTGCCTTCCACTCGTTCAAACCCTCGTGTTTCCTTTTGGACGTCAAAGCGTTTTCTGTTTGCCTTTACTTGGAGGGCGTGATTGATTTCACCATGGCCCAAAAGAAAAAAAGGGACATCAATTAAATTTAGCAAGTTGTGTGGTGTATTATTTAATATTATTGTTAACTCTAGGTTTGTATTGTTCACAAGAGTACCAACTAGCTAACGTCAACGTAACCATTCATAATATTGTGGCTCCACCTAGTGAATATCCAAGTCATGAAACTCTCCATAACGACAACCTGCCTATAATGGTAATTTTGCGCAGTCCCGACGATGACCGTTATGGACAGGTTTTACTGTAGATCAAATGTCAAAGAAGCGACTGGACCACTGTGCCTGGGAGGAGATACACTTACAGTGCCCCACAATTGGCATATTAATATATGTATATTATGCATGAAGCTTGTGTGGTCTGTGACATGTCTGTCACTTTGTGAGTGTGTTTCAGTGAACTACCGAGGTTCGATTGGGTTTGGCCAAGACAGCATCGAGTCACTGCCTGGGAAAGTGGGGACACAGGATGTAAGAGACGTCCAGGTTAGTGGCGTTATAGCAGGCTACCCAAAGTAACCCGTGGCGTCTCTGGTGTAGAATATAACACTACGGGCACAACACATTGGTGTACTTTAAATCACAGACATGCAACTGTAACAATGATGAGAATTAACAAAGTTAACTAATTAGTGGTTCAGCAAAGAATACCTCGTATCAACAGTAACACTTTGATTTGATTAATGAACAAATTCATGTTATTTTCCATTTAACTATTTCAAAATTTTAAGTGCATGTAGATATTTTATGTTTGTTTCCAAGACAACAGTGACAATGTTTCATAATATACAATGTGATATACATCACAGAATGTTTGTGAAACAATACATTTACCTAATAGAAATGTTTATCCTTCAGAATGCTGTTGAGAAAGTGTTGGAAATGGACGTGGTTGACAAAGACAGAGTGGTGGTGATTGGTGGATCTCATGGTGGCTTTCTTACAGCACATTTGATTGGCCAATTACCAGTAAGTGATACAATGATATTGCATAGACTTTGTGATAATATCTAGAAATTGTAATGATTGATGAAACATACCATTCTGACATAAGAGTGACATATTGGAATTTAGTACAAATAATATTATGTAATATTGTGATTTTTTAAATTTAATTATTTTTTTCCTGTATTGATTGTTCCAGTCTGCATTTCTAGAAGAAGCAAATCAACATTTAAAAAACCAGCACTTTTGTAGAGACATTGCTGTATGTAAATGGAATTATCAATTCCAGTCTATGATAATTTCATGTTTTTAAATATGACTGCTGTCCATATGTTTAGCATGTATCATGTTTGCAGGACTTCTACAAAGCAGCTGTGTGCAGAAATCCAGTGATTGACTTGTGCTGTAAGTAACATGGCATTTGCGTAACAACAGAGAAAGAGATATATGTGAGAGAAATCGTGATTGTTTTAGTTGCCAATGCTGCATTAAAGCCACTTCTTCAGCTTGTTTACACATCGCAATTCTGGTTCTTTTATGTGCAGATGTGTAGTGTGTTAATGCTTTAAGTAATGTGTGCAATGTGTTTAATAAAAAGGATGTTGTTTTAACCATCTAAAGAAATGGTTTGGTCTTTACATTTGGTAGCTTGCAAAAGCCAGTTGCTCGGCTGTCATTTAACACCAAACTGTTGATCTGTAGCAGTAATGAGACAACAACACTTCATCAAACACTATTGTTACCTGTTATTGTCATTTGCACCGTAACCTTTCCCCAATGCAACTTCACGATCAGCAACTGTCTCTGGATAGACTAGGCTTTAGCTACCCTTTTTGTGATCCGGTGACATATAAACACTCATACGAAAAATGGCACATTTGTCATGTAAATAAACCGGCTGTGAGTTTTAGCTGGGCTGAACTTTGATGTGTCTGAAACCATAGGTTTGGCTAAATTGTCAATGCCTGACTCAAGTCTTGTAACTAATTACAAATGGGTCAGTTCAAAAACAATTTTACAGTTTGTCTAATAATTTCACCAAATCAAAATAAAAAATATGCACAAACGAACTTGCATGTCTTGGTGAATACTAGGTAAATTTCCTGTTTCGCAAAATTAGTATGAAATGCGACAAGCAAAACAATTGAACTGATGGGGGACTTTTAAGTGTTCCACATTTTAATGACTATAATTCTTATTATTATTATTAATAGTAGTGGTAAATCCCCTATTAATGGTAATAGTAGTAGTAGTAAACCCCCTAATAGTGGTAATAGTAGTAGACCCCTAATAGTGGTAATAGTAGTAGACCCCTAATAGTGGTAATAGTAGTAGACCCCTAATAGTGGTAATAGTAGTAGACCCCTAATAGTGGTAATAGTAGTAGTACCGGTAGTAGTTATGATTGTAATGATGGAGTGGTTAATTTACTTTTATTGTAGTATTGGTTGGTAACTGTTATTGGTAACTCCGGGTACAGTATTAGTAATAATAATACAAAGATTATTTGTGAGGAAATGATGCTTGGTGTCTGCATGTGAGTGTATGGCAACATGTTTTAGTTAAATTTAAATAAATATTGTATTCTTTCAGCTCTGTTTGGAACTTCTGACATCCCCGACTGGTAAGTTTGAAACTAACCATTTTCAATTTTACCTAACTACAGTGCCAGCTCTCTTAATTAAATGCAAAGGAAGTAACATTATATTTTTGTAACTTTTAACATCTTAAAATGTATGATCAAGCAGTAAACAACAAACATAACGGTAATATCAGATCAATAAATAAATGTAAACAAGTAGCTTACAAAAAGACATGTTTGCTGACCTGTAAGGGTATATATGCACATATGATGCAGGTGATTTAATGACCATATAGTTCACTTAAATAGACTTCAAAAGAAGATGTTAGATTCCTGCTGAATTCCAGTTGTTGCTGTTATACAGGGTTATGACTGTGGGAGGTTGTACATTTACACACGCTCAAATAGCCAACCCTGCAATCTACGAAGAACTGTGGAAACGATCTCCAATCAGATACGTCGATCAGGTGATTTATTGAACATATCTACCAGATTGGGGATACAAATTAGTTAAATAAATACCATATAATAATACATTTATTCGTACTAAACATTGTACAATTTGATTAAATCATTGTCAGGGTTCCAACAGGTCCTTGAAAACCTGGAAACTCATGGAATTTGATAATTTTGATTCCAGGCCTGGAAAGTTATGGAATTGTTGTAGAGGTCATGGAAAGTCATGAAAAACGTAATACTGGAAAAAAATAAAAAAATGTGAATATTTTATGTGAAAATTGCGAAGTCGAACCTGTCTGAGTTGTATTTACCGATGGATTCGATTGGTCTATATATTTTTTTCGCACACTAGTTGATCCAATCATAGCGTTTGTACCGTTGTTGAAAGGTGATGGTGCTGCTGCCTGATGATTACAACAGTAACAACTGGCAGAATAAATTAGTATCCATATTGTTTTCAAAAATTGACCGGCTTGTTCGTTAAATTTGCAGTTCAAATGTGATGAAATATGCCTAGAAAGTGTAAATTCCAGGAGAGGTGGTTAAGTGATGGACAGTTTTCTAAATGGATCGCGCCAGTTGGTATTTAGTTGAACGAAGCTAACTGTCGTGCCTGCAAGAAATCGTTCAATGTTTCGAACATGGGTGAAGATGCTGACATGTACTTGGAAAAGGCAGAAGAGATAAAGAGCATGGCTCTTGTGTTGCAGTCGAATGCATGCCATCGTTCAGTGAAGGCCAAATCTGTTGAGTTAGCTTTGTTGACAGATGAACTCGTACAGTTGCAGAAACAGTGTGATGAACTGCAGAGCAAGAACAAGAAGTTTATTTTGACCCCAAAATATAACAAATATTGACACAATAAATTAGTGGCGTACCTAGGGTTTTTTTTTGGTTGCCTGGAAACCCCCCCAAAATTCCCCACTATTGTATGACCCATACGGTAATGTATAGCAGGGGCGTACCCAGGGTTTCTTTTGGTTGCCCGAAAAACCCTCAACATTTCTGCACTGTTGTATGATCAAAATGATGGCAATGTAAGCGAGTACACGGAAGGATGACGGTGATACCCATAGGCGTGGGAACAGGGTTAGGGTTATAACTTGGTTTTGAACATCACTGTCCCCCCCCCCCCGTGTTCAGATGTCATGAGTTCACAGTTGAGACAGTGGAGAAGCTGAAATTACAACAGGGTGCAGCGGCGAAAAATTTTCAACAGCACACCCCTCCCACCGTCTTCATATGTCACAGTCAAGCCAACCGAGACAGCCAAAAGGTGAAGAAAGATGTGAAGATATGCGGCAGAGTGGTGGCGAAAATTTGTCAGTGGTGCTGAAGCTCTGGTAGCCCCCCTATATGAATTTCGTTCCCGCGCCACTGGTAATACCCATTTGGAAACCCCAACATGTCAATCCTGGGTACGCCCCTGTAAAAATATTAGGTATATACATTTACACAAATAAAATATGTATACATAATAATGTGTGTATGCACCATTTTTTAAAACAGTATAATAATTAATAGAAAATCACCTTTTAATTATATGATGAATAGGGGTCAGTGGCTCCGATTAAGACATTCTGCAGACGGAGTATGAGACGTTTCACTAATCATTGCATGTTTAAATAAAACTACCTTGCCATTGCATGCTAAATTGGAATCGTCTGTGATTATTTAATTATTGTAATGTTATATACAGAGGCGTATCCATGACATGCAACAGTTTTACAGCAATACCTATTTCGAAACCCCCAACAATATAAATCTTGAGTACAAAAAGGTCATGGAAATTTACATTGTCAGTTCATGGAAAGTCATGGAATTTGAAATGTCAAAATGTGTATGAACCCTGAATGTATATGTTGCTGTGTACATAAAACAGTAAGCAATGAGTGCAGCTCATCAATGACTAAAAAGAAGTACTAACCGCATTATTTATATTATGTAACACATTTTTTTGCAAATGAGACTACACACTAGTTCATCATGTGTATAATGTATGAAATGTGGACTGATTTGCTCGTGTATTACCATTGCAATGACCATTTATAGTGTGATGGAAGGCATATTAATCTGATGTAATGAATATGTTTGTCTAAACATGAATGAGTGTGCATAAAAATAAAAAGGTTAGTTCTTATATAGTGCAGTATCCACTCCTTAGGACTGCTCAAAGTGTAGGGCGCTTGTATTCGAAACTCGATAAGCGCCATCCATCTTTTTAATCAAAACGCTATATATCCATTTCCATCCAGTCAACACCGCCATGCCACACGTGCAGCTACGCAGAATGAAGGCGCGCACTCTGTGGATATACCATGCTTTTATTACAAAATCATTGAATATCACATTTTGTGTGACAAATCTGCAACATATATTTTATACTTTACCGCCATTCTCTAAGATACACCAACTTCATTTACAAGTTATTATTTAAACTTTGAGGATGAACCACAGAAATGAGATTTCTGGATAGTTTATTAAATATGAATAACAAACAAAACAAACCTTTAATTAATTAACGGAAACAGTTATTTAACACTTTATCCCTGAAAAGTCTACATCTTGACATACATACATGTATGATATGTCTCTTTGTAAATTACGATATGTTAATTTTTCGCTGATGACTACTTGTAACTAAATATACATAATGACCATAGAATTGTATTCATTATCATTTAGATGCAGACTCCTGTGATGATAATGTTGGGAGCAGATGACAGAAGAGTTCCGAACCAGCAAGGTCACCTTCTTCGAAAAGCCCTCCAAGCCAGAGGTGTCACAGTCAAGTAAGAATGGTCACTGTTATTTTTGGACGGACAGTGTCAGTGCTGGGTGTTGCCATGTGCAACTTTTGGGAATGGTACGTCTCACTTTCGAATACAGTCAAACCTCGCTTTATGGTCACCTCAGTAATACAGCCACCTTGCAATTAAGGTCACCATAGGACAGTCCCCTATTATTTCAATATACAGTAAAGTGTAAAAAATTAGTCCTGATAATATGGTCACCTTGATAATCTGGTCACTTTTGCCCAGTTTCAAGGGTGACCTTAATTGAGAGGTTCCCCTGACATACAAAGTTAATAAAGGGAATGAGCAGAGAATTCAGGGTTGATTTTGGTCTGTTCCAAATTTCTCTTAGCATACCTGTAACTAGAATACATATATGAACACCTTATATATGAATATATAACTTATATATTATATTAGTGAGAAAACTTAACATCTACATTCTTAAAACGGTCAGGTTACGAGAAAAATGGATGATAAATAATTATGTTACTTTTACATGGTTATACTATTTGCATTTTCTATAATTTACCAAACACCTTGCAAAGGACTGAGTATTATTCAGTGTCATGGATTAGAAACCAAGATAGATCATCTGTTACATTTTAAGGAAATGAAAAATAGAACAATTAAGCATGTATGATCATGTTTAATAAAAGTGCTTAGTGTATTTTATAACATCAGTTGTGAGCAAAAACACCATTAACAACGTCAGACATAAGAACATCACAATTAAGACGTTAAAATCCTATTCCTAGTTGAATATGTATATAGTGCATTGCTTACTTGCATGTATGGGCCTATTTCCTTGTACCTATGCGTGTGCATCCCTGGGCACATACAATGCACACAATGCACATACAAAACACATGTACACACATGCATACACACACACACAGGAAATAAATAATACTTGTATTGTTATTTTACTTAGCTAATTCAAGTTGGTAATGTGTATGAAATTTGTATTTCATTCAATCCCAAAATAATTAACAGAATTATCCACCAAATGAGGTCATATCCAGTTTTGACCACATTAGGGGTAAAATCACCCGATTTAAACAGGTTTTTAAACCAGTCCTCATTTTAACCGTTCAACCTTGGACGAATTTCATTGATTTAGATCGGCATTCCACAAATTCAAATTTGGCCCGCAGACAAATTCCAGCTGGCCCACGAGACCCACATTAAAAGGACGGAGTGTGTTCCTAGTTTTTCATGTATTAATTACTATAATGTTTTTAAGACTACACTAACCATGATAAAGATCTACTGCCCGTCAAATTGTGTATTGTAAGCCTCTAACAATGGTCTCAATTTGAAGGCATGACCATGGGTGCATGTTCCCCCATTTTCCGATGTCAAGGTCATGAATGATCAGACAGCGCAACAGTGGAGTCATGCTGAATTTCGGCTCAGGCCACGGAATATTTGCGTCAGCCACCAGTAGAGGTTATTGGGTCCCCCTGGACTACCCTCTCTGGATCCGCCCCTGCATACAACAGTGTTTGTTGGCTATGCTGTCAAGCGGTTCTGATGAGATATACGATCTCTCTGCTCTCTCCATGCAGTAGTAGGTCTAGTTTTGTAGAAGAATAGACAGCGTTACGATTTCCAATACTAATCATTCTACTGAACTAACATGTGCACTTTGCCATTTCAGAACCCTGTGTTACCCGGACAACTGTCATCCAATAATCAAAGTCGATTCTGAGGCTGATGCATTCATCAATTTCATAAAGTGGTTTAACAAGTACACGTGTGCTTCATAGAGGAACGCCTTTAGCGACATGCAAGACTTGATCAGACTCATGCCGACGAGTTGTATGAGATAATGTAGGTGCAACTGCGGATACGAATTATGACACCATCATGGAATATGTGGACATCATTGTTTCTACTTAAAAATGGCTTTTTGATGTGCATAACTTCCAAAAATCAGGCATTGGTTAATTTCAGTTGTTAATTTGTTAATTAAGTTAACTCAGTCAATTTAATTTAATTAATTAACTTTATAAAAATATGCAAATTAATTTACTTTAGTAAATTTTCTGGAAGAGGTTAATTTAATTGACTAAATTTCAATTAACTTTGTTTTATTTGGCATTGTTTTATGCATTCCTTTGGTGATAGTCACTGGCCGGCTGTCAGTGGTTGGTGCTTTAAAGACCATTCTGTACAGTGACCAATGTTCACTCAGTTGACGTAAAAAACAGTTAAAGGCCATATCCTGGGATAAAATGTGCTGTGTTCCATAATAACAAATGATGTATGCACTTTCAAATGATGGTATTGAAAATATGTTTATGAATCGCATAAGAGCGTACAACATAAAAAGAACCTCTAAAATTGTCATCTTACGGAAACAGCTAGTGACAGCAGCGTGAGACTGTGTGACGTCACTAGTGGAACACAGCCACAAGCCTGGACCGCCCTGTCTGATTGACAGCCGCCCTGCACGGTCCCCGCGTCCTGTAAACAACTCATAAAATGGCAGTCGGCGTGCTGAGAGCGGTTTCTGTTTGCAATACTGGCACAACATCCCGAAGGATGGCTTCGGCCAGTTGTGTTGCTCCTATTTGGGCACATCCCTTACATGATTTTAAGTAATTCACACTGGGTGACTCCTTAAGGAAGGAGTGTCAAACCCTTTCACAGGCTGTGGTGTACCTAGGACATTTACATTTTAATTCAACAAGGGACAGGGAGTTTTATTCCACTCTCTACATGTGCGTGGCCAGAAAGAGTCGACGTGTAATTTTGTTCGGGAGTAAGGTTGTGTGTATTTGTTTTTGTTTCCTCTGGTGTTGCGTGGGTGCTGCTTTGTTGGTAGATTGGTGGCTAGATTCAGCTCAATTTTCCCGTTTATTCCAGTGGTGAGTAATTTGAGTCTGGCTTGTTTGCGTCTTGCCTGAAGTTGTGGCCATCCTAGGTCTTCCACCATCTTTGTTACACTTTTGTTCCAGATATAGCAGTTGGTAACATTCCTGGCAGCACGTCTCTGCACAGCCTCCAGTTGATTAATTAGATGCTTGACTGTTGGATCCCACACCGTCTGAGCATACTCAACATGAGGTCTGACAAGGCTTGTGTATGCCAAAGCTTTGATGGTACGGCTGGTGATGCCCAGGTTTCTCAGGAGGAATCGAAGGACACTGTTTGCTTTGTTTGTGATCTTGCCGACATGTCGGTTCCATCTCGGGTGATGAGATATAGTCAGGCCTAGGTAGTTGATCTCCTCTGCCTGTTGTAGTGTGTGTCCATGCAGATGGTAATCATCATGGATGGTGTTCCTCTTCCTGGTGATTGTGATGGTTTCACATTTGGTGGCATTGAACACCATCCTCCATGTGGATTTCCGATCCGAGAGGCTGCTGAGGTCTTTGTCTAATTGAATGCTATCTTCTTTGTCTTTAACAGTTCTTTATATTATTGTGTCGTCAGCATACATCGGATGTGGGTGTCTTTGGAGATCATATCGGGAAGGTTGTTGATGTAGATGAGAAAGAGACTTGGTCCAAGTACTGATCCTTGTGGGACTCCAGATGTAACAGGTTGATGAGTTGGATCCATCGGGCATAATTCTGAGTTATTCCCTCCAGGAAACCTTGGATCCATTGTAGAGTTTGGCCTTGGACTCCAGACCTATGAGGTTCAATGCCAGTAAGCTGTAGCCAACCTTGTCAAACGCTTTTGTAAAACCAAGAATGATGACATCTGTTTGGTAGTTTTGATCGATATTGTTGATCAAGTCAGTCGTGAAGCCTAACAGTCGTGTGTCACACGATCTGGATTTCTGGAAGCCATGCTGGGCAGGGTGTAGAATGTCAGGGTCTTTCCAGTGAGACATTAGGTTCAACACAATGATGTGCTCCATCAGTTTGCACATTGTGGAGGTAAGACTGATTGATCTGTTGTTTGCTGGATCTGCTCAGGACCCTTTCTTCTTGAAGACTGGAGTTATGTTGGCAGTTTTCCAGGATTGTGGCAGCACACCTTCATCCATGGATAGTTGGAATATCCTTGTGAGGATAGGTGCAATCACCTCAGCCATGTTCTTTAGGATATGGTTGTTGATTCCATCTGGGCCAGGGGCTTTCTTAAGGATGAGTTTGTCGAGTAGTACGCAGACTCCTGCCACTGAGATTGCAATGTCTCCTATGAGTGGGGCATTTCTAGAGGGTAGTGAGGTGGTTGCCTCCTTAGAAGGTGGAGAGAAGACTGATTTGAACTGTTGGCTAAGATCTCGTCTTTCTTGTAGAATCCGCATAGAGGATACCGTGAGCTTTAAGAGGTGGGGCTGTCTCATCATCCTTTCGTTGGTGATTGATGTATCTCCAGAATGACTTTGTGTTGAACAGCTCTCCTGACTCCGGTGTAACAAGGTGGCCAATGAAGGTGTTGTGACATTGTCTTAGTTCTCTTTGGATCTCTTTCTTGAAGTCTTTGAATGCCGCTTCGTCTCGTTCTCGTCCATACTTCTTTGATCTCTTATACAGTTTGTTTCTCTTTTTGATCTTCTTGGTCAGTTTGTTATTCAGTCAGGGAGCACTGGACCAGGCTCTTGTGAGTTTTGTTGGAATGTGCTTCACTGTGCCAGTTTGCACGCCAGTCTGAAAAGCTGTCCGTAGCTCTTCTGTGTTCCCGGTCTTATCAAGATCTTTGCCTTCAAGGTCTTTCGCAAAGGATGTCCAGATGGCTTTGTGGTACAGATATGTGTTTCTTCTTTTGCGTTTCGTTTGTGTAGCATTAACAATGAGTTCACCGTACGCAGCATCGTGATCTCCTATTCCTGGAATGACTTCTGTGTGGTTTATCTTTGATGGTCTGTTGGTTATAATCAGGTCTAGGACGTTGTGAGCTCTGGTTGGTTCTTCTACAATTTGAAATAGGCCGTGTCTCTTCTGTTACCGAGACCGATGCACACGAAGATCAAATATAGTTTGGTGTCAGTGATGATGACGTTTGAGAGATTAATGTTGTTTTTGTTGATGTTAGACTGCCTGGTGTTGGTGTCGGTGTGGTGCTATACAGGCCGCAGCATGAACCTGTTGAGAGAGTCCGGCAACTGGTGACTGGTTGTTTTGTCTTGCGGTGAAAGGGTCAGTGGCGTTGTGGTTGGTATTTGTTTGCATCTTGACACTTCTTTTGAGTAATTTTAAGAACAGTTAATTTATTGACATCTACCTGTATTTTGAAGCCCATCTTCCACCTCGTAAGATCCACCAGCAGATCTGGGGCCGGTTTCATGAAGCGTACTTAAAGTTACGCAATTACTTAGCATCATGTGTTTATGTAAACTCCTATGTTCGCTTCTATTAAAAAGAGAGACAGTCAACTTAGCATTAAGAACGTTCTTAGCCACTTTATGAAACCGGCTCCTGCACCACAAGTGATGTTATTCACCATAGGCGTAGCGTGGATCCCCTCCTTTACATACACAAAATGTTCCATTTTCTGCCGATAAATTGGGTCTTTGGGGAAGATGTGCACCGAATTTCCAATCAAAACCAAATTGCACAACATATCTTCATCAATTATACATATTAATGATAAAAACAGCTGAAATATAATTATAATGAAATAACATTTAGCCTCGCTGACCGTGTGTAGGCCGTTCCACTAGTGATGTCACGTATCTGCGCCTTCGGACATTTCCGGAAAACAGACATTTCCAGGTTTAGTCTCGCTTAACCGACTCTTGCCCGGCTGCATGAGTTTGCCAGGAAACAGAGTCTGGTGGAGAACACGTGTTATGAATGCACGCATCTAGAACCACTCTGACGGTGATCCCATCTCGCGGCGCCTGGATAATGCTAGTGTCGCTTAACTGACTCTCACCTGGCTGCGTGACTGCACCAGGAATTTAGTCTGGCTCAGAATCGCCTTTCGACTGGCCAATTCTTGACAGTTGCCACCTAGTAATTTGCAGATGATACAAAAGTGTTTAGAAGGATTAAAAGTGATGGAGATAGACAGCATAGACAGCATTTACAAGATGATCTTGACAGGTTAATCAAATGGTCTGAAAAGTGGCAAATGTTGTTCAATTTTGGGAAATGTAAATGTCTTCACACAGGACATGGGAACGAATATGTAGAATATACAATGGGGGGAACTGTACTAAGTACTACTGTAAAAGAAAAAGACTTAGGGCTGACAATAGAAATATGTTTTTTTCAGTTAAGAAAGATAGAAAGACTAGAGGACATGAAGTTACATTAGTAAAGGAGCCGTGTAGATTAGACGTAAGAAAGTTCTCATTTTCACAAAGGACTGTGAATGAATGGAACAGATTATCTGATGATTGTGTGGGTGCTAGTAGTGTGAATATGTTTAAAAATAAAATCGACACACCTCAGAAGGGCTGGATATATGTTGATAAAAGGGTTGGACTCTCGGTAAGCCAAAGGGCTTCCTTGTCCACCTGCCATCTAGAGTTAATTCTCTGGATGGCAATCTTGTTAAATCTTGTTAGTGAATATGCATGTGATTAAAAGGCACTAAACTATGAAAAAAATGTAATGTCGGTTTATTTTTCCTGTGACATGTTTCAATATAAGTTTAATGTTGAATAGTTGTTATAGTACTATAGTATTATCTGATAAAAGTGTATCCATATTTAATTTGTTATTTCATAATTGGCCTGAGAGCCAATCATCGTCTCTACCCAAATCTGGTGTAAAGTCCCCTACCGGTAACATTGGCAGGGCCTTAATATTCGAGGTCGTAGTGAGGGGCCTGTGCTGCCACCTCACGGCGTAATCGAGGCTAGGCTAGTGCTGCTCGAGAATCCATTTTGCGTAATCTGCCAGTAGCAAATGTTTTGGGCGAGCAGCCAATCGGTGTCGTTATCGAGATTCTTAATCCAAAAATAAATTAGGATTTAACTTTTCTGTTTATCACTTGTGTCAATATAAAAAAAGTTTCCAATGTGTAGCATAAACCTATATAAATTGACTCGTATTTAACTTTTGTTATTAACCTGAGAGCCAATCATTGTTTCTTTGCTTTGGATTTATAATAACATTAAATGACACACATGTACAAGTATATTTACATAGTTCCTGAAAAAAATATTTTAACAGGATATGGCCTTTAAGGTACAGGTGATTGTTTGAATAGTCTCACTGTTCAGCCAGTGTCAGTCAGTGAAAAAGCTGCACTGGGAGTGAGGCAGTGGGCCCACCTGGCAGTGTACCGTGTTATGTAAGAGTTCTGACTTTTATGACTTTATCACCCATCCAAGTGCATGCAATATAATGAGTATCTGAAGCTATTTAGTGTAGCTGGAAAGGACTTCAGTGCAGAAAGATGCCAGTTAAGTGACAGCTGGGATTACCCATTAGAATTGGTTCTTGAAATGTAATAAATGATCTGGACCATACAATGAACACTGGTTAACAACAGCCTGAACTAATACTAGCTACAGTACTTGCGGTAGTATGTATAATTATGTTTGTGTGCTTTTAGAAAACACTTATTAAATGTGTTAACACTGTCAATCAATGAATTGCTGTTTTGTCTGTTTTTTATTGCAGAAAATTAATTGTTATTTGAATTAAAGTTAATTATTAATTTAATTGAAGTTAATTTAAATTAGTTTTTAATTGACTTGAAACTATGTGAGGTTAATTTAACTGGGAAATTTCCAAGTTAATTTTAATTAAACCCATGCCTACCAGAAATCGTTACAAAAGTGTGTTATTGAATGCGTGATAGCCACGGTTTGGTGTGTGCGCGCTTGCTCGCGTGCGTGCGTATTGCCCTCTGTCTCCCTACCCTGTGCTGCGTAGTGCGTGTGCTGCGTGCGTGCGTGCGTGCGTGCGTGCGTATCAGTGCGTGCGTTCATCATGGCCTCTGGTGTCGTTTGGGGGAACGGGTCACCCCTTTTTCTGTGTCTAGATCCGGCATCCGCGGGAACTATTATCGCAAACAGGACGTACAGATCGACATCGACACTACGAAGTCATACCTGGAATCAGTGGAGATTGTAAGGCCAGAAAAAAACAAGAACCGTTCTAGGCCATTGGCCAGATATATGCCCCTCGTGCACCCCCCACTACTCTACCAACCCATGTTTTGTTTAAGCTTTGGGGTCCCCTGAAGATGATTTCAAGTGGTAACAGTGAAAAAGTTGGGTCTCATTACCCATTTCCAACCTATCTTGGATGGTACCCTGAAATATCGTATTTGTCGTCAATGTCGCGTGTTATTTAATCACCCACACCATCGTCATTGTATAGTCATATGTTTCTCAATATGTACTTATTATATGTCAAATTGAAGGTTTTCATCTGCTGATCATCATAATAGCATCCAATATAGATTTACTATTATGTCATGTGCCCTAATTACCATAGAATAACTACCGGGGTATACCCTATTCTCACTCGTGACCGCATAGATGACATCATTATTTTGGTCAAATATATCAATTTCCCTTGATCCTATGGCCTCTTTAAGATCATAATAATAATGCATGACACTCCGCAGCATCATATCTTTCATTTGATACCAAAATTGTCTTTCTGTCATTACAAATGGATTTGATATGATGCTTCAAAGATAACCGTAGTGTTGCGAATCAAGAGGCGTAACGCAAAGATAACCATGGATAGTCATGACTGGCATACATGTCAAAACTGTCTAGATTATGTGTGTGTTTTCAGCTATACATTTACGCCAGATTAATTTTAGATACATAAAACAAAGCACTACATATTTCATATAATGTACATGCATATTAGCTTGTAATATGGTATCCAAAACTCGTGAATTAAAATGTGACAAATGTCAACAGTACAGACAAATCGAAAGCCACTATCTCACAATATGATAATTCAGCTTAAAGCGAATTATGTATGTATGGCATTCATTTAGATGCTAGACATTGGTAGAACAAAATGTGGTTAGATGCCACAAAGTTATTCATATCTTAATTGTATGAAATGACATACACTATCTAGGTTGATGTACGGACACTTGCCAAACATTGATAGCTACATAACCAATTACATTAGTCACATTTTGAGGCTCGGTCATAATCACTGTCACTGTCAGCATAGTGTAGTTCCATCCCATCAGACATGTCCATGTCAGACTCGTCATCACTATCAGTGTGATTGGGGTCTACCTGAGCTACAGTATATCAGCCAGTTCACGTGGCAGCTCATCTCCATCATACCAGAGTGGCTCAATTCTTCCATTACTGATGATCCAGCCATGGTTTCAGGTCACCTTGAGGACGTCCGGCTCAGGAATGTGTGCTCTCGTCCATATGCCAACTTCATTGGCCATGTCAATATTACCTGAAGGAATAACACGGTTATCCTTGGCACACAACAACCACTAAACCCTAGGAGAATAACTCGGCAGGATGACCCTACTTTCCTGTATGCCGAGCCATAACCTGCATAATATAAAATACATAATTATTACCTGGGTGTCAATCACTAGATAAACAATAAATTTACTGCAGTCAAAACATTATACAGGACATCTGACAAATTGACAACCATTAACTTTTCAGTATCTCTACTTTTCACTGTACTGTGGAGTACAGACCAGCTAAAGAACTTCACATAATTATACACCAATCATTCAAACGATTATTCAGACATAAATGGCAGTGGATTACAACAACCTACAGTGCAAACAACTTAGTTGTGAACTGTCACTGACTTAACCAAAACAGTGTCACCATCTAGCGACTAACTGTGGACCGAACATCCACACCACCACCAAATAAATGCAATTAACCTGTGCTGTGCAAATATACATCTACGGGACAGATGTCATCCAAGTTCAACATTAGGGTTTGTCACAATAGATAAAGGTGTTCTCTAAAAACCTGGGTTCCGACCAACTAGTTAAATTGCCTTGTCTGATAATATCACCAAAAATAGATAAGCGAGCGAAAAATGAACACGTCCAAAACATGAGATTCGACGGTCACTAGCACCTTATGGCTCGTCCTGTCCCGACGGTTTTGGTATCATTTGAAAGGATGTGTAATGTAGCCGTTTACTACGCGCAGATTTGTATTTTACTTTGAATACATTGGGAACTTCCGCTTCTGTCCCTTTCATACACGGCGTGTTCTGTGGTTATCAAACTCACTCAAAACAACCCAAATACGACAACATTACATTGGCGACGAGCATGAGTAAGTGAGTTAAGATATCATGGCTTCAAACGGTTTGCCACATTTCGCCGAATTTGACGTGTATACGGACAGTGCCAATACGGGCGTCCGATGGAAGAAGTGGTTGTCTCGTTTCACAAACATGATGGTGGCGATGGACGTTAGTAGTCGCGCACGTCAGAGAGCACTGCTGCTACATTATGCTGGCGAGCAGGTGTACGAAATATTTGAAACGTTGCCAGATACAGGCGCGTCTGACGATTTTGACAAAGCTTGTGAAAATCTCACTGCATATTTCTCGCCAAAGAAGAACATTGAGTACGAAGTGTACCAATTCAGAAAAGAAAAACAAGAAATCGGTGAATCACTCGACACGTACCATACGCGTTTAAGACGTCTTGCTGCAACCTGCGAATTCACTGACACTGATCGTGAAATTAAGACACAGATTGTGCAGAATTGTACGTCGTCAAGACTACGACGCCTTGTGTTGCGTGATGCCACTATATCGCTCCCTGAAATGCTGGATGAAGGCAGAGCGATGGAGTTGTCTGAGAAACAAGCGTCAGGGATGGAAACATCAGGAGAAACGTCAAGAGAAGCTGAAGTTAACATCGCCAGCAAACGCTTCAACATCAATGAACACTGCGAGTAGACAGACATCAAGAAATATGTCGTTACTGTGGGGACAACTATCCGCATCCGCCGACTAAACTGATCTAAATACGGCAATCGAATGCAAACTAACACTGTCACAAGCACCAACGCAGTCAGTCCAAAAAGTCTGGCAGCTGAATCTGACAATGATTATGTTAATCTCTGCAATCAAACAAACAAACGAACACAACCCATTGCCCACATGCACAGTGCAGATTGAAGGAAATCCTATCAAAATGACTGTAGATTCCGGGGCGTCAGTTAGTATAATTGACAACAGCAAATTCCAAATTATCAGACAATCTAGCAGTATGTTATTCAAACAGCCTACGACGAAAGTGTATCCATATGGCTCACAAACACCACTACCTGTGATCGGCGTGCTTATCACGAAAGTGAAGTTTCGCTCGACGGTCATCGACACAAGCATTCATGTGGTGGTGGGCACGACAGGCAATTTGCTAGGCTGCCAAATTGCACAGGACTTGGGAATCCTCCACATCGCTCAAAACGTCACAACAAATGGCATGTTCCAACCACAAATCGTAGATCAGTTCGCAGATCTCATTGATGGTGTTGGAAAAGTGGATGGCGTGGAAGTGAAATTACACATCGACCAGAGCGTCACTCCAAAACAGCAACAGCACAGACGGATTCCTTTTCACATCCGACGTGACGTTGAAAAAGAACTTGATAGACTAGAAAAGCTAGACATCATCGAGAGGGTAAACGGACCAACACCATGGGTCAGCCCAATAGTCGTGGAGCCTAAGAAATTGGGTGAAGTCAGAATCTGCGTAGACATGAGAGAAGCAAATAAAGCTGTACAACGCATCAAACATGTCATGCCAACAATCGACGAGCTAATCACCGATCTGAATGGCTCATATGTCTTCAGTACGCTGGACCTGAACTCTGCGTATCATCAGCTAGAATTGAGTCCTGAAAGCAGATACATAACCACATTCACAACAAACGTGGGACTATGGTAATACAAACGACTGATGTTTGGAATTAACGCAGCATCTGAAATATTCCAAAACACACTCAGCGAATTGTTATCTGGTTTAGTTGGATACAAGAACATGTCTGATGACATCATCGTCTACGGAAAATCACAGCGCGAACACGACACACGCTTGAAAAACAAGAACGTCAAACTCAACAGAGAGAAGTGTTTATTCTCTCAAAAACAAGTGTGCTTCTATGGACACATCTTCAGCGCGACTGGCATCGAGGCGGATCCAAAGAAGACGTCAGCAATCGTCAATGCAGCTGCACCGCAGAATGCCAGTGAAGTACGTTCGTTGTTGGGAATGGCACAATACGTGTCGCGATTCATTCCTGGCTACTCGGATGTCACTGCATCACTCCGAGGACTGACACACAAAGACATTCCATGGGAATGGAAAAGCAAACATCAACAGGCACTCGACAACTTGAAGGCGAAGCTAGCCAGTGTGTGCACTGTACAGTACTTTGATGCGACGAAACCGTCAAAAGTGCTGGTCGATGCAAGTCCTGTCGGCATCGGCGCGATATTGTGTCAAGACGACAAGGTCGTTAGTTACGCCAGCCGAGCGCTATCTTCAGTCGAACAGCGATACTCGCAAACTGAACGAGAAATGTTGGCTGTCGTGTGGGGTGCAGAACACTTTCACCTCTACGTCTATGGATCGGAATTCGAGATCATCACCGATCACAAGCCGCTGCTAGGAATATTCGCCAGTCAGAGACAAGCGTCTGCACGAGTGGAGCGATGGCGATTGAGACTCTCGCCGTACAACTACTCACTCCTCTACCGTTCAGGACGAGATGACGAGAACCCGGCGGATTACCTGAGTCGCCACCCTGTTGAACCACCAGCGACTGATGCTGTAGAAAATACGGTCAACTACATTTGTAGTAACAGCATACCCAAGGCGATGACGCTGCAGGAGGTGAAACTACAATATCTACAAGACAGCGTCATGCAGAAGCTACTGCACGCCACAGAGAGCGGTCAATGGACCGATGAGGAAGTGTCACCCTACCTGAAGCTCAAGGACGAACTAGCTGTACACCAAGGCATAGTCCTACGACAAACACGCATCGTCCTTCCTTTTTCACTCCGCGAGCGTGCCGTCGATCTTGCACATCGTGGGCATCAAGGAGTCGTAAAGACGAAAAGCCTACTGAGAGAGAAGGTGTGGTTCCCTGGAATCGACATCATGGTAGACGACAAAGTCCAGGCATGCCTGCCTTGCCAAGCCACGACCACGCACGGTTCCGAGCGCTGCACACCGCTGCGAATGTCTCAACTTCCAGACGCACCGTGGCAAGACCTACCGATCGACTTCATCGGACCGTTTCCGAGCGGAGAGTCACTGATCGTCGTCATCGATGACTTCAGCCGCTTTCCAGAAGTCGAAATCATTAATTCAACAAGCAGCAACACGGTAATTCCCAAGCTAGACGCAATATTTGCACGCCAAGGGATTCCACAACAAATAAGAACTGATAATGGACCTCCATTCAATGGACATGAATTCACGAAATTTGCATCATATCTTGGTTTCAATCACAGACGCGTCACTCCGCTGTGGCCAGGCGCCAATGGCGAAGTGGAACGTTTCATGAAACCTCTGGGTAAAGCGATCAGATCAGCTTTCATCGAGAAACGAAATTGGAAACAAGATCTCTACATGTTCTTGCGTCAGTATCGTGCAACGCCACATTCTTCGACAGGCGTGTCACCGAGTCAACTACTGAACGGGCGACAGATGAAAGTCTTGCTGCCCCAAATGTACGAGAAGAATCCACAGAGAAGAGAGATAGAGAATCGAGATGCCCAAGAGAAAGCCAAGATGAAGAGAAACGCAGACGAGCGACGTCATGCGAGCGACAGCCATCTGCGCGTGGGCGACATTGTACTCGTCCGACAGACGCGTAAGAATAAACTGTCAGCTGCGTTCGACCCTCGTCCACTGAAAGTGTCGGCCACGAAAGGCAACATGGTCACTGCGAGTCGTGGAAACTACTCCATAACACGCAATGTCTCGCACTTCAAGGCTGTGCCGCGCGTGAAGTTCGACGACAGCAGTGAAGACGACCAACTCGACCAACTAGACGACTACCTGACTCGAAAAGTTCACGATCAGCAAAACGACGAAGCTGCGCACGCGAATGTTCCACAGAGACCTGTGAGACGGGTGAAGGCACCTACGAGGTTTAGAGATTTCGTGATGGACGTTTAGAGTAGCAACTCGTATCCTTGTATTTAAGGTGTTTTACTGTTCTTTAGTATGCGTATATCACAAGGACACTTAGTTTTAGTTTCGGTTTATTACAGTCACAAGTATTCTTCCGAGACAGGGAGGAATGTAATGTAGCCGTTTACTACGCGCAGATTTGTATTTTATTTTGAATACATTGGGAACTTCCGCTTCTATCCCTTTCACATACGGCGTGTTCTGTGGTTATCAAACTCACTCAAAACAACCCAAATACGACAACATTACACGATGTAGCGTCATTTATATTTCCCGGTAACCGTTCGTAGAACACCTATAAACGGACCTATAATCTTGCCGTTTTCGGTGTTCTGTACGGTTCCGAACGATGTTGTCGGCGGGTACTCAGTACAAAAAATTTCCGATTGCAGCGCTGTTTTCCTCATTTGCATAGGTTCAGATATGCGCACTTCACCATTACTTGATTTCCTGTTATAAGCTCCACCCACTTTTAAACTGCAACGAAACTGATGTGCTTTGATCGCAACAAAGCCGATATATATCTACGTCGGCGTGACGTCACAATAACGTACGCCAACCAACGGGTCGAAATTCGTTGCGTTGGTTGGTTGATATACGTGATTGTGACGTCACGCCTACTTCGCGTATGTCATTTTAGCAGCCGTTTGAAAGTGGGTGGAGCTTATACCATGAAATCAGACAGTTGTACCTCAATCGGTAGTTTGGTGAACTGTGTCGACGAAACAACATCGTTCACAGTGTTTAAGACATCGGAACCGGCACCGTTGCATGTCCGTTTATAGTCTATTTTAGGAATGACTCTCAAACCTTTATATATATATTTGAATAGCATAAATCGTAAGCTTTCAAATGATATCAAGATTGTTTGGATCGGACGAACCGTAATGGTACAAGCAATCGTTCAAAAAAACATTTTTTGGACGTGTTTTCAGTTGTTCATTTTTCGCTCGGTTATCTATTTTTGATATCACCCATCATTCATGGTTTAGTGGGACGAACAACAAAGTTACATTGAAGCACTACAACAAACAGGCAAAGTATCAAGACTGCTACTCATAGGACACAAAGTTCAAGAGAAACATCAAGATTAGGCGACATAGTAAATGGTGCAATATTTAACCAACCTCTATTTATGTATACACCTAAAATTCTGTAAGAATCTGTATCATTCACACACACATACACACACACACACACACACACACACACACACACACACACACACACACACACACACACACACACACACACACACACACACACACACACACACACACACACACACACACCAAAACAACAAGTACATAATTTTATTACTCATACGTTATACCCAACATCTTCCACAAACTACATTCATCACTGTGACTCAGCATGGTATACTATATGCAGGGCCTGTCGATCTTCAGTGCAAACTGAACATAATGGTGTCCGCATTCAAGCTGTGGCGTGCGTCTGTGTGCATTTTCTGCAAAATGCCTCTCTACATCAGCATTGCTGTATGGGAGGCGGAGAAGCTGTGCGTCACCTTTGGCTTTGCCAACAGCGAGAAGTGGAAGGCTTGCAACGGCGTCTTGATTGAGAGAATCTCAGACGAGACGTGGTCGATCTGCCGCGCTTAGCCATCCTCCTCTAGCACGACGGCGTCATCGGCTAACAGCTAAAAATCCTCATCTTTCAGCTGTTCGGCATCAACGTCTGGAGCAAACGGCTCAAGACGCACAATCGGCTCGTACGTGAGGTTCACATGGGCTGTAGGGTCGAGAACACTCAAGTCGCGCAACACCGGGTTGCCGAACGGAAACTTCGCGACCATCTTGCGCACAACCGCAAAGTAAAATGCGCGCACATCGTTGATGAAAGACGGCTGGACGGCTGGCGCAATATCTTCATCTTCGAAGATGGAGCGCACCTTCAAACTGACCGCGATGGTCGAGTCATCGTGCTGGATGGAGCGATCGTCGAAGTTGATGGTGCGCAGGTCAACAACGTTACGGTTGTAGCCATTAGCTGTTACCCGCCGTTGACCCACCAGCCGCATTTTTTAGAACTACAATTTACGAGCGCGCCATCTATTGGCTATTGCACACTACAACGAACTAAATCACTGACGTTCTTTCGATGTAGCTAGTCACAAAAATAAACGATTACTTCATTGCACCACAAGCTGTTGGTTTTTTCGACTGGTATGACTGCAATATGGTTTTGTGACGCATACAAGTAAATAGTGTACCTATATAATTTTTTTAAATAAATTTTATTGAAATCCGTATCAAAATAGAGTACGGTCGTATTACTCAAAAAATTGTCAAAATCCGTATCGGATACGGGTAATCCGTATCATATGGCAGGTCTCATAAATGGGATCACAACAATGTCAGGCGTTACACATGTATGGCGGAATCACTAAAACATAGCCATAGCCATAGGGGTTGACCAACTGGAAACACGGGCTCTCCCGCGTCACGGTGAAAGTCTTGCATGGTAAATTTCCATGTAATGTATGTCTTTAAAACAGTACAATAAAGGTCATACGTTAAGATAAAATATAACAGGTCATGCATGAAAGCAAATTATAGCAATAGCCATGTCTGGTATAATTTCAGACAAATTCACGTTACGAATCAGCGTAGTACCAGTTACGCCACCTAGTGCAAAATAATAAAAATGAAATTGTTACATACTCCACTTCTTATGGTCAATCACAGTCAACTGTGTTGAAGCTAAACAACACGAGTATACAGCAACTAAAAGGTCCTTTACATCACAATACCCAACAATTGGCAATCACGGACTCGATATGATACCAGTCTGCCAATTGTTGGGTCATTCTGCTACATCTCTCTCATCTGTGATGACGCGATGCTCGGTAGTGTACCACTCGAAGGGAGGGCGGTACCGGTCACGTCAACCTGTGCAATGTGCGTGTGTGCGTGTGTGTGCGTGTGTGCGTGTCAGCGTGTGTGTTATGTAAATGTAAGTAAAATACATCAAAATTAGCTAAACTGTATAAAAATTAAATAGTTATGATGCTGTGTACCAACTAACAAGCACTTACTCGGTTGCAATTTTGTTCAGACATTAAATAATTATACATTATGCACGATACTCGCAACCAACTCGTAGAAATTATATATATTTCACTTATTATGTTCAACCGTTTTGCTATTTAGAAATCATTACATTAAATTTTTGAAGTAAAACAGCTTTTGTAATAACAAATATAATTATCATTCACTATGCAGGATTATTCCAGAATATATTAAACTATGATATGATGTGTGTAATGTGCATCGAGCACTGTTGCATAGACCTACATAACAATTTCGCCGATAGTAATCAAGCCGCCCGATTACAAAACGTGGAACAAGCGTGAACGCATTCAGTAGTCAGCGATGGACATAATTAAAAGTATTCGAAGAACAAAGAAACTTAATTAGGAATACGTGTGCCCCACACCAATTGGCATTCTCGTGCCACTTAATTTGGTCTCAGAAGCGGTGCGAAGACAAAGCAGGTGTTAGTGAACTGCGCGCTACCTCAAATCGCGTTGAGCAAGTATCAACTGGTCTTAGGCAATTACGTTTACAATCATGTTTGTTTACGTGCCCCTTACGAAATAGCATTCAGTTTGAGGTGTCTATAGATGTTGGTGTTTACGACTCCCATGACAACGCCGTCGACAGAGCGGGTATAAAGAGCGGCTGGCTGCGACGCAACAGCATTCGCTCCCTGTCGCAGGAACGACGTGTATCGGTCCCGAGAGAGCAGCATCTTCCTCTACCGATACGGCGAATACAACTTCAGGTAGGACGACCGAGCTAACTATATGAACATCACAGGCTCTTCGTCGTTTCTTTTAATGGAACAAGTTATACGTCGTCCCAATTTGGCAAGGAGGATGGGAACGAGTCAACTCCAGAGCTAAGCAAAAAGTGTGAAAAGCAAAAGTTTGCTAATGTGATCTCTTGTTTACAATTTGAACATTTCGCAGGCGCAATTTGGAAATTGCTAACACTGTTTTGGGTTGATTATAACGCAATGTGATAGACAGTATACTTTCAACACATTTATTATTGTTATAGTTATATCTAAATATATCTTTACAAATTTGAGCATTGGAATGTTTGTATGTACAATGACAATGTCAATCTGCATTGACAGGATTACATTTTTAAATGTGAATCTTTGATTGTCTTAGCCAAGAAGACACTTATTAAAAGTACGTGGACTATGTTCAGTTTGCATTAATTTACTGAACATTTTACGAACAATGTTTGAATTCAAATGTTTTAAGAAACATCATTATGACTGGTAACCTTCTTTGGCAGAACTTGACAACCGTATCATCGGCGTCGTCAGAATGAAGCTGATACTTGCCATCCTGGTTGCTTTGTTGACAGTTTATATCCGCAAAACTGATGGTACGCAAAACATTGACTATACATACTATACATAGGTCTATACAATTATGCATGCATAATAAACTCTTAAGAAAATAAATGTTATATATGGAATTCGAAAAAACCAGTGCATATTATGTGAAACAGTTGACAGGCTTGCTATGTATTGTTTTTAGATACAATAAACTATCGTAATTTGCTCGTGTATTTCCATGGAGTTTAATATAATATGCGCAACTGATTATTGATACGAGTTCTTGTGAACACATTCTACAGGTGTGACAACAAGTTGCACAATGGACAATTGCGCCAGTTGTGAGGACCACAACTTGGAGTGTACAGAATGCTCAATAGGAATGGTGTTGAAGGCCGACAGATCGGGCTGCACCGGTAAGCGGAATCAATGTTCTGTACATGTAAACGACTTGACCATATTCGCCATTAAGCTACATGTATATTTTTCACGACGGCAGATATTTTGCTCTTGTATCTTGATAATGGGAAGACATCGTACATGCGCTCATGTGGAAGTGCGACTCATTCTATAATATAAAGCGACACTTTTTTGAATTTTTCAAACGTAATCTTTATTCGTAGCTGGCCTTACTTCCGAAACAAATGTCCAGGTTATACATATTATTATATTTTGCTCAAGGAAAGAAAAAAGTTCCACTGGATGTCTTTATGGTAAGCAAGAGTTCACTCGATATAATAACATCACGTGATGATCGATTCTCAACTTAAGCAATCTGGTGTCGAACAATGATTAATTATGATTTGGTGGTAGTGCATTAATTCAGAGGTGACCTGTTGCCTTGCTTTTGCATTGTTCCATATCAATGATATTCGTTTCTCTTCTCCGCAGCGTGCCCGTCCAACTGTGCCAAATGCATTTTGAGTGGGACGACTACGAATTGTACTGTGTGCCTTAGCGGATACATAATCCAGGCCGACGCCACATGTCTAGGTAAGATTGCCCTACGAAAAGCGTGCCTACGCATTGTCGCACACGGAATAATAAATACGTGGCACCTACACAGTAACTTCACAATGTTCAATCTTTCTAGGAGATTTGGCGCAACACGTCAATGCTCGTCACAGACAGTACATGTGAGCTGCCTAAGTTGTTAATGCATTGTGTGAAGCAGATTTTGAAAGGAGGGTACACTATGTTTCATAACTACAACTACTGTCACACTAGCTACGCATAACTCGATCAGACATAACTCGGACAAACAGATTTGCGTATATCCAGACATGTCAAGCCAAATAGATCGATTTCATATGGTGTGATAACGAAGGTAGTGCGGTAAATTTAGACTGCCTAGATATGTCAATGTACATCTAGGGATGTATTTTCAGCTTGCACCAGTAACTGCTACGAGTGCACACTTGACGCAAGCAAGACACCTGCTGTCACGAAGTGCAAGACTTGCAATGCCCTGTATGCTATGAAGACGGCTGACAATACATGCATAGGTATCTACTCTTGTGAATTTAGACGGTCGTAGTAACTGTATCAGTGTAGATAGTTCCTAGTCCCAGACGGTCCTTGTAACTGTATCAATGTAGATAGTTCCTAGTCCCAGACGGTCCTTGTAACTGTATCAATGTTGATAGTTCCTTGTTCCAGACCGTCCTAGTAACTGTTTCGATGTTAATAGTTCATTGTCCCTGACGGTCCTATTAACCATTTCAATGTTAATAATTCTTTGTCCCTGATGGTCCTAGAAACTGTTTTTATGTTTCAATATTGACAGTTCCTGCCAGGCGATCCCACTATTGTCTCAATGTTGAATGTTTCAGCCTGCCCCTCGAACTGTGTCAAGTGCGTTGACGATGGCAAGGGAGTGGCTAAGTGCACTGCATGCTCCACCGTCAGCACCAAGTACATAATCAACGCCGACGGCGCGACGGGAGCTACTGCCTGTCTTGGTGAGTAACAAAACTAATCTGCTACGTAAACGATACTGGTGTAAAGCCCCCGTCATAATACGATATTGAAGAATGTGAGTTAAACGAACAATTTATTTATGGCTGCTTAGTCGCACTAGTTAGTAAGTTAGCTTATGCTGAGTACATTCATTAACGGAAAAAGACTGCCTAACTCTCTCAATGGGATCCGTTTAATTAATCAGTATCCACAAATATATATATATATATATATATATGTGTGTGTGTGTGTGTGTGTGTGTGTGTGTGTGTGTGTGTGTGTGTGTGTGTGTGTGTGTGTGTATATATGTATATATATATATATATATCCATATTAAAAAGATCGCTAACGCAATCAGGTCGTGGTTGTTTTACAGCGTACCCGTCCTACTGTGAAACGGCCACCGGCAAAAAGACCACCACTGGCAAAGCAACTTGTACGAAATGCACCGGAGGATACGCAGTGCAAACTGCCGGAACTTGCGCCAGTAAGTAATCGCATATTCAATATGCTTACTCAGGACTCAAGCACCACTTCTTTGGTGAATGCATCGCCTATACGACTATTGTTGTATTATGCTCATTTATGACTATATTATCCTGATTAAAAATTGACGAAATTGTAACATAAATCCATCAAACCCAACAAATCTGTGTTATTCAGCACCCTTTCAACAATCACACCTCAATAAATGGTATGTCTTGTCAGCGAAATACGAATACTGCGTTGAGAGTCGACCAAAGTCTGCATATGTGACATGTAAATTGACCCGACAATAACGTGCATGGTGTCAGCAATTATTTCATGCATTCTATTTTAATATATCCGCTTTGCAGGTTGTACTTCCAGCTGTGCACTTTGCAAAACAAAAAGTACCTGCTCTACCTGCAAGGATGCCTTCCGATTGGTCAAAACATCTGAGACATGTTCAGGTAAGAACATTTTAGTAGTTATGCTTAACCATGTTTTGCAACCGATCTTTCGGTATGTGCAACACTATCCGCCAGAGGTGCACAGTGTGTTGAACATAGCGGTCCATTGAATGTAAGATACTGTTTTTGTTCCTTTTGTACAAACATATATCTACTCCGATTCTCTAACGAACTCATTATAACGCCGCCTGTGTTTCATTAAGTCATATCCGAAGGAGTATTAGAGCACATTAGGCGTGTATCAAGCGATGACAAACAGATTTGACCAGGGACAAAAGACGTGGATAGAAGTATTTATATCAATACGTCGGCTTGCCTCTTTCTATGCTCACTCGTTTCCTTACCTTGGATCACTGATCTCTGATCCAATAATTGGCGACGTGTTTAAGAAACACATCGGTAGTTAATTTAGAGCTATTTAAATTGAATGGTGAAACGTTTTCAAGTTGGCACCATTTTGTCGTTATGCTCAATTGACCGCGAGTTTAGTATTGGCTGCATGTAATGCCGTAACTGGCGACAGCAGAAATATAAGGTCAGTGGGAGCAAAGGAAAGATAACAAATATTTGTAACAACAACTCTCCTTCTTTAGTGGTTTCATGTGTGTTTGGGTAGACGCTAGTGTGAATACAATATTTCTTAATGGAAAGATTTGAAAACGTCCGCGTAAGTTGCAACAATTGGTGTGTTTAGCGTGTTCGGCCAACTGTAAGACATGCGCCGTGGACGATAAAAGCGTCGAGACGTGTTCGTCATGTGTGGCAAGCTACTTCCCGAAATCCACTCCGAGCTGCGACAGTGAGTAGACATTGTTCCAAAAATCCGTTAAATATCATATGAAATAAAAATAAAAATTATAAATAAAATCGTGTCCGTCGTCATCTTGGTATAGGCCTTTCTGGGTGGATTACTTGTTTGTTGCATACTTGCAGCGGTTTGTGGAACAGTTTATGTGAATTAGAGCATTGCTTACTTTTCGATAATGTATTAACTTACAAGATTCATAATAAGCATTGCACGAGTAAAACTGTTGAACGTAACACGGTCGTGGCTCTTTGACGAACGTCGAATATCTACTGTACAATAGCGACGAATGTGTTGTGTACGGGGTTTATTTGCTTCTGTCTTACAGTCTGTCCTGTATCGTGCGCTCTCTGCTCTACGCCCGGTGTCTGCACCACGTGTCTGCCAAACACGATCAAAGACACAAAAGGCGATTGTAAAGGTGGGTAATATTCATACTCACTCACTCACTCACTCACTCACTCACTCACTCACTCACTCACTCACTCACTCACTCACTCACTCACTCACTCACTCACTCACTCACTCACTCACTCACTCACTCACTCACTCATTTACCCACTCACTCATTCACTCACGCACTCACTCACTCACTCACTCACCCACTCATTCACTCACGCACTCACACACTAACGCACGCACACGCACACATGCACACATACGCACGTGCACGCACACGAGGGCACATATTGCGGCGAATTTAAGTGAGCACTGGGCCATGTTCATCGCAAATTTTTTTATCATTTCGTTGTATTACTATTACATCTTACCATGGAACATGTACACTTATTTATCATAATAAGAATGTTTGTTGGCCTACTTCTGCTGAATGTGTTGCATCTCAGGCGCCAAATGTCAAGATTTCACCCGTGACTCCACGATGGAAACGTAACTTTGTTCTTTACCGAAATGCTTCCCACTATTACTCGTTCTACGAACTATACAATGCTAAAAAAATTTCCCATCTTGTAACAATCATAGAAAACACGCATAGTGTTGGGATCGTCTGTTCAACTGCGTCGTGAAACCGTCCACTGTGCCTATGTAAGTGTGGGCCTCTGATACATAATGTAAAACTACGGATTTGGATGCTTTCTGTCTGACCTAATCACTAAGACGATCACGTAGGGCAACTTATGAAATGCAAGATTTCTCTTCCGGGGAATGACTATTGCAGGACTATTCAAGTAGCGAATATAAGATTTGGTTTTGACCACGGTGGAGCATCACCAATATGAATATACAGGGGGTGGATAATATATAGTGTGTAAACGTTAATTCCGATAATCTGAGCTGTGATTGTTTGCCAGGGATTCAAAATTTATACTACACAATAAATTACTCAGAAGTGCGGCCCAATTTTCTGAGGTTGGCCTGGCATTTCTACGCACACGACGACTTGTAACGTTTACATGTGTTTCGTATTTGCAGAATGTTCTCCCCACTGCTCGCAATGCAGTGCGCCGGGCAAGTGTAACGCGGGCAAGTGTAATCTTAGTTATAGGCTGGACGTCAACGACGTCTGTGTAGGTGAGTATGCCACGATAGAACCTTACCCAGTTTAATGGAAGTGTCACTAGCGAGAATTGCGTTGTTTTTATGGTATACGATTGTGCATGACAAATATATTATATATTTACAGCATGTGTCGCGAACTGCAACGAGTGCGAGGCAGCAGGCGTCTGCACACCCGCCAAATGTGCAACCGGGTTTTTCATCGCTAACTTTAAGTGCTTGGGTGAGTGTGCGTGGTTTCACAAATGCTATATTCAACACGTTATTAAATGCTATATTCAACACGTTATTACTAAGACAACGCGTTCGTATATCTTGAAATAGTAAGTTCCTAAATGGGAATGCGCAGACAACGTGCAGAGATAGAATGACGAAAATACGGTTAGAAGATAAGTGGAAAGCACTTTAAGCAAATAGAACACGACAGAAAAGGAAATACATTGACGCTGAATGTGAAGTTGGTTGAGAGCAGCTACACATTTCATACTGCCTGTGTTGATAATCGTTGTGACCATGTTCGTTTTGATCGATAAACTATACAACATTGTTCTGTTCAAAATGTTTGTGTCGTGTATGTTATAGCGTGCGGCGCCAACTGTAAAAAGTGCACGACCAATGGCGCGGGTAAATGCGATGATGGTCAATGTAACGATAAGTACGCACTAGACGCTACCGCCAAAACGTGCGGGGGTGAGTACACTCTTGTCGACATTTTGTAACGGCGGTAATGCTTATTGGGATTTATGCAAACGCATACTAATTCGACTGATATGAATGGATTAACTGTTCCTACTGCGATTTCGGAAAAAAAGCTAAGTTCAACACATTCTTACATTGATAACGCGTTTTGTATTGTTGAAACATAAGTTCGTAAACGGGAATAGGAAGAATTTTGGAGAGATAGAAGAAAGAAAACATTGATAGAACAGAAATGGAGTGTAGTTGATGCAAATAGAACACAACAAGAAAGGAAATACATTGACGCTGAACGTGAAGTTGGATGAGACCAGTTACACAATGCAAATTGTCAGAGTGCTTATAATGCATCCTACTTCGCATTCGTCTTACGAATTCCATCTGTGTTGGTGTTCGTTTTGATCCAAATACAATACCAACCTGTACTGTTCAATCATTTTGTGTCGTGTATTTTGTAGCGTGCGGATCCAACTGTAAAAAATGTACGACCAATGGCAAGGGTAAATGTGATACTGGTGAATGTGATGCTAAGTACGCATTAGACGCTACCGCCAAAACGTGCGGCGGTAAGTACATTCTCGTCTACTTTTCGTCTAACGTACGCATTAATTTGTTAGTTGGATTTAGCCGTAATATATATTAGAATTTAGACAAGCGCACGCTAATTCGCCTGATATGAATATAACTGTTTCTATGGTGGTTTCGGAAATGATATGTTCAATACGTCTTACATGGACAAATCTATCGTATATTTTAAAACTGAGTTTCGAAATAGGAATAACACGAACACGTGGAGAGATACAATCACAAAACACGAATATAAGAGAAGTGGAGAACAGTTTATGCAAATAGATCAGGAAATACAGCTGTAGATTGATGCTGAATATGAAGCTAGTTGACACCAGCTGCACAAGGCATATATCTAAGAATGTACTCACAATAGATCTTGCTTTGCATTCATCATTGTTATTTGGTCTTTGTTGATGTTCGTTGTGACCATGTCCGTTTTGGTCCTGATAGGATCTAACCTTGTTCAGTTAAATATGTTAAAACGTTAATGCAGCTGTATTTTCTTGAAATAATAAGGGCCTATATTAAAATAGAATGAAAACGCGAAGAGATACAATGTCGAAAATACGGAGAGAAGAGAAGTGGAGTGGGGCAATTGCTGAAAGTAGAACTCGACATGAAAGAAAATACATTGTCTCTGACAAAATGCTGCATATTGTGTTGTCAGAGTGTAGTTACAAATAATACACCCTGCTTTGCTTCAACTTTGTAGTTTTATGTATGTTGGTGTTTGTTGTGACCACGCTAGTTTTAATCCAGATACAATATAACCTTGTTCTAATCAATATGTTTGTGTCATGTACATTGTAGCGTGCACTACCAACTGTAAATCGTGTACTACTAACGGCAAGGGTAAATGTGATGATGGTCAATGTGATGCTAAGTACGCACTAGACGCTACCGCCAAAACGTGCGGCGGTGAGTACATTCTCGTTTATTGTTTGTCTAACGTAGACATTAATTTGTCAGTTGGAATTATCCGTTATTATTATTATTATTGGGATTTATACAAACGCAGGCTATTTCGCCTGATATGAATGGATTATCTGGTTCTATGGTATTTTTTGAAATTTTATATTTAATACGTCTTACATGGACACATCTATCGTATATTTTAAAACTGATTTTCGAAATAGGAATAAGACGAACACTTGGAGAGATACAATGACAAAACACGAATATAAGAGAAAAGCGTTTGATGCCATTTCAACGCGATACGAAGGTGAAAATATTGACGGTAAATGTGAAGTTAGTTGAGACCTGCAGTAGTATACTGTATATATTCCGCTCTGCATTCTTCTTAGTAAAGTTGTCTTTGTTTATGTTCGTTGTTCCAATGTCCCTTTTGATCCAGCTACGTTATAACCTTGTTCTGTTAAATATCTTTGGGTCGTGTATTCTGTAGCGTGCGCCACCAACTGTAAAAAATGCAAATAGAACACAACAAGGAAGGAAATACATTGACGCTGAACGTGAAGTTGGTTGAGACCAGTTACACAATGCAAATTGTCAGAGTGCTTATAATGCATCCTACTTCGCATTCGTCTTACGAATTCCATCTGTGTTGAGTTCGTTTTGATCCAAATACAATACCAACCTGTACTGTTCAATCATTTTGTGTCGTGTATTTTGTAGCGTGCGGATCCAACTGTAAAAAGTGTACGACCAATGGCAAGGGTAAATGTGATACTGGTGAATGTGATGCTAAGTACGCACTAGACGCTACCGCCAAAACGTGCGGCGGTGAGTACATTCTCGTTTATTGTTTGTCTAACGTAGGCATTAATTTGTCAGTTGGAATTATCCGTTATTATTATTATTGGGATTTACACGAACGCATACTATTTCGTCTGATATGAATGGATTATTTGGTCCTGTGGTATTTTTTGAAATTATATGTTCAATATATCTTACATGGGCACATCTATTGTATATTTTAAAACTATGTTTCGAAATAGGAATAAGACGAACACGTGGAGAGATATAATGATCAAACACGAATATACGATAATTGGAGAACAGTTTATTGAAATAGGTCAGGAAATACAGCAGTAGATTGACGCTGAATTTGAAGCTAGTTGAGACCAGCTGCACAATGCATATATCTAAGAATGTACTCACAATAGATCTTGCTTTGCATTCATCTTTGTTATTTGGTCTATGTTGATGTTCGTTGTGACCATGTCCGTTTTGGTCCTGATAGGATCTAGCCTTCTTCTGTTCAATATGTTAAAACATTAATGGAGCTGTATTTCTTTGAAACAGTAAGTACATATATTGGAATCAGATGAAAACGCGAAGAGATACAATGTCTAGAATAGAGAAGTGGAGTGGGGCAATTACTGAAAGTAGACCTCGACATGAAAGAAAATACATTGACTCTGACACAATGCTGCATATTGTGTTGTCAGAGTGTAGTTACAAATAAGACACCCTGCTTTGCTTCAACTTTGTAGTTTTATGTTTGTTGGTGTTTGTTGTGACCACGCTATTTTTAATCCAGATACAATATAACCTTGTTCTAATCAATATGTTTGTGTCATGTACATTGTAGCGTGCGACACCAACTGTCAATCGTGTCCTACTAACGGCAAGGGTAAATGCGATGATGGTCAATGTAATGCTAAATACGCACTAGACGCTACAGCCAAAACGTGTGGCGGTGAGTACATTCTCGTTTACTTTTTGTCTAACGTAGGCATTAATTTGTCAGTTGGAATTAACCGTTATTATTATTATTATTGGGATTTATACAAACGCAGGCTATTTCGTATGATATGAATGGATTATCTGGTTCTATGATATTTTTTGAAATTATATATTTAATACGTCTTACATGGACACATCTATCGTATATTTTAAAACTGAGTTTCGAAATAGGAATAAGACGAACACTTGGAGAGATACAATGACAAAACACGAATATAAGAGAAAAGCGTTTGTGCCATTTCAACGCGATACGAAGGAGAAAATATTGACGCTAAATGTGAAGTTAGTTGAGACCTGCAGTAGTATACTGTATATATTCCGCTCTGCATTCTTCTTAGTAAAGTTGTCTTTGTTTATGTTCGTTGTTCCAATGTCCTTTTTGATCCAGCTACGTTATAACCTTGTTCTGTTAAATATCTTTGGGTCGTGTATTCTGTAGCGTGCGCCGCCAACTGTAAAAAGTGTACGACCAATGGCAAGGGTAAATGTGATACTGGTGAATGTAATGCTAAATACGCACTAGACGCTACCGCCAAAACGTGCGGCGGTGAATACATTCTCGTTTATTGTTTGTCTAACGTAGGCATTAATTTGTCAGTTGGAATTATCCGTTATTATTATAATTGGGATTTACACAAACGCATACTATTTCGCCTGATATGAATGGATTATTTGGTCCTATGGTATTTTTTGAAATTATATGTTCAATATGTCTTACATGGGCACATCTATTGTATATTTTAAAACTATGTTTCGAAATAGGAATAAGACGAATACGTGGAGAGATATAATGATCAAACACGAATATACGAGAATTGGAGAACAGTTTATTGAAATAGGTCAGGAAATACAGCAGTAGATTGACGCTGAATTTGAAGCTAGTTGAGACCAGCTGCACAATGCATATATCTAAGAATGTACTCACAATAGATCTTGCTTTGCATTCATCTTTGTTATTTGGTCTATGTTGATATTCGTTGTGACCATGTCCGTTTTGGTCCTGATAGGATCTAGCCTTCTTCTGTTCAATATGTTAAAACATTAATGGAGCTGTATTTCCTTGAAACAGTAAGTACATATATTGGAATCTGATGAAAACGCGAAAAGATACAATGTCTAGAATAGAGAAGTGGAGTGGGGCAATTACTGAAAGTAGACCTCGACATGAAAGAAGATACATTGACTCTGACACAATGCTGCATATTGTGTTGTCAGAGTGTAGTTACAAATAATACACCCTCATTTGCATCAACTTTGTAGTTTTATGTTTGTTGGTGTTTGTTGTGACCACGCTATTTTTAATCCAGATACAATATAACCTTGTTCTAATCAATATGTTTGTGTCATGTACATTGTAGCGTGCGACACCAACTGTCAATCGTGTCCTACTAACGGCAAGGGTAAATGTGATGATGGAAAATGTAATGCTAAATACGCACTAGACGCTACAGCCAAAACGTGCGGCGGTGAGTACATTCTCGTTTACTTTTTGTCTAACGTAGTCATTAATTTGTCAGATGGAATTATCCGTTATTATTATTGTTGGGATTTAACAAAACGCATACTATTTCGCATGATATGAATGGATTATCTGGTCCAATGGAATTTTGTGAAATTATATGAATATTTGGTACGTCTTACATGGACACATCTTTCGAATAGTTTAAAACTGATTTTCGAAATAGGAATAAGCAGAACACTTGGATAGATACAATGACAAAACACGAATATAAGAGAAAAGCGATTCATGCAATTACAACGCGATACGAAGGGTGAAATATTGACGGTAAATGTGAAGTTAGTTGAGACCTGCAGTAGTATACTGTATATATTCCGCTCTGCATTCTTCTTAGTAAAGTTGTCTGTGTTTATGTTCGTTGTTCAAATGTCCCTTTTGATCCAGCTACGTTATAACCTTGTTCTGTTAAATATCTTTGGGTCGTGTATTCTGTAGCGTGCGCCGCCAACTGTAAAAAGTGTACGACCAATGGCAAGGGTAAATGTAATACTGGTTAATGTGATGCTAAGTACGCACTAGACGCTACCGCCAAAACGTGCGGCGGCGAGTACATTCTCGTTTATTTTTTGTCAAACGTAGGCATTAATTTGTCAGTTGAAAATATCCGTTATTATTATTATTGGGATTTACACAAACGCATACTATTTCGCCTGATATGAATGTATTATCTGGTCCTATGGTATTTTTTGACATTATATGTTCAATACGTCTTACATGGCCAAATCTATTGTATATTTTAAAACTAAGTTTTGAAATAGGAATAAGACGAACACGTGGAGAGATACAATGATCAAACACGAATATACGAGAATTAGAGAACAGTTTATGCAAATAGATCAGGAAATACAGCTGTATATTGACGCTGAATATGAAGTTAGTTGAGACCAGCTGCACAATGCATATATCTAAGAATGTACACACAATAGATCTTACTTTGCATTCATATTTGTTATTTGGTCTTTGTTGATGTTCATTGTGACCATGTCCGTTTTGGTCCTCATAAGATCTAACCTTGTTATGTTCAATATGTTAAGACGTTAATGCAGCCTCATTTCCTTGAAATAGTAAGTACCTATATTGGAATAAGATGAAAACGCGAAGAGATACAATGTCGAATATAGGGATAGAACAGAAGTGGAGTGGTGCAATTGCTGAAAGTAGAACTCGACATAAAAGAAAATACATTGATTCTGACAAAATGCTGCATATTGTGTTGTCAGAGTGTAGTTACAAATAAGACACCCTGCTTTGCTTCAACTTTGTAGTTTTATGTTTGTTGGTGTTTGTTGTGACCACGCTATTTTTAATCCAGATACAATATAACCTTGTTCTAATCAATATGTTTGTGTCATGTACATTGTAGCGTGCGACACCAACTGTCAATCGTGTCCTACTAACGGCAAGGGTAAATGTGATGATGGACAATGTAATGCTAAATACGCACTAGACGCTACAGCCAAAACGTGCGGCGGTGAGTACATTCTCGTTTACTTTTTATCTAACGTAGGCATTAATTTGTCAGTTGGAATTATTCGTTATTATTATTGTTGGGATTTACCAAAACGCATACTATTTCGCCTGATATGAATGGATTATCTGGTCCAATGGAATTTTGTGAAATTATATGAATATTTGGTACGTCTTACATGGACACATCTTTCGAATAGTTTAAAACTGAGTTTCGAAATAGGAATAAGCCGAACACTTGGATAGATACAATGACAAAACACGAATATAAGAGAAAAGCGATTCATGCAATTACAACGCGATACGAAGGGGGAAATATTGACGGTAAATGTGAAGTTAGTTGAGACCTGCAGTAGTATACTGTATATATTCCGCTCTGCATTCTTCTTAGTAAAGTTGTCTGTGTTTATGTTCGTTGTTCAAATGTCCCTTTTGATCCAGCTACGTTATAACCTTGTTCTGTTAAATATCTTTGGGTCGAGTATTCTGTAGCGTGCGCCGCCAACTGTAAAAAGTGTACGACCAATGGCAAGGGTAAATGTGATACTGGTGAATGTGATGCTAAGTACGCACTAGACGCTACCGCCAAAACGTGCGGCGGCGAGTACATTCTCTTTTATTTTTTGTCAAACGTAGGCAATAATTTGTCAGTTGAAAATATTCGTTATTATTATTATTGGGATTTACACAAACGCATACTATTTCGCCTAATATGAATGTATTATCTGGTCCTATGGTATTTTTTGACATTATATGTTCAATACGTCTTACATGGACAAATATATTGTATATTTTAAAACTAAGTTTCGAAATAGGAATAAGACGAACACGTGGAGAGATACAATGATCAAACACGAATATACGAGAATTAGCGAACAGTTTATGCAAATAGATCAGGAAATACAGCTGTATATTGACGCTGAATATGAAGTTAGTTGAGACCAGCTGCACAATGCATATATCTAAGAATGTAAAAACAATAGATCTTACTTTGCATTCATATTTGTTATTTGGTCTTTGTTGATGTTCATTGTGACCATGTCCGTTTTGGTCCTCATAAGATCTAACCTTGTTATGTTCAATATGTTAAGACGTTAATGCAGCCTCATTTCCTTGAAATAGTAAGTACCTATTTTGGAATAAGATGAAAACGCGAAGAGATACAATGTCGATTATAGGGATAGAACAGAAGTGGAGTGGTGCAATTGCTGAAAGTAGAACTCGACATAAAAGAAAATACATTGATTCTGACAAAATGCTGCATATTGTGTTGTCAGAGTGTAGTTACAAATAAGACACCCTGCTTTGCTTCAACTTTGTAGTTTTATGTTTGTTGGTGTTTGTTGTGACCACGCTATTTTTAATCCAGACACAATATAACCTTGTTCTAATCAATATGTTTGTGTCATGTACATTGTAGCGTGCGACACCAACTGTCAATCGTGTCCTACTAACGGCAAGGGTAAATGTGATGATGGACAATGTAATGCTAAATACGCACTAGACGCTACAGCCAAAACGTGCGGCGGTGAGTACATTCTCGTTTACTTTTTGTCTAACGTAGGCATTAATTTGTCAGATGGAATTATCCGTTATTATTATTGTTGGGATTTAACAAAACGCATACTATTTCGCATGATATGAATGGATTATCTGGTCCAATGGAATTTTGTGAAATTATATGAATATTTGGTACGTCTTACATGGACACATCTTTCGAATAGTTTAAAACTGATTTTCGAAATAGGAATAAGCAGAACACTTGGATAGATACAATGACAAAACACGAATATAAGAGAAAAGCGATTCATGCAATTACAACGCGATACGAAGGGGGAAATATTGACGGTAAATGTGAAGTTAGTTGAGACCTGCAGTAGTATACTGTATATATTCCGCTCTGCATTCTTCTTAGTAAAGTTGTCTGTGTTTATGTTCGTTGTTCAAATGTCCCTTTTGATCCAGCTACGTTATAACCTTGTTCTGTTAAATATCTTTGGGTCGTGTATTCTGTAGCGTGCGCCGCCAACTGTAAAAAGTGTACGACCAATGGCAAGGGTAAATGTGATACTGGTTAATGTGATGCTAAGTACGCACTAGACGCTACCGCCAAAACGTGCGGCGACGAGTACATTCTCGTTTATTTTTTGTCAAACGTAGGCATTAATTTGTCAGTTGAAAATATCCGTTATTATTATTATTGGGATTTACACAAACGCATACTATTTCGCCTGATATGAATGTATTATCTGGTCCTATGGTATTTTTTGACATTATATGTTCAATACGTCTTACATGGCCAAATCTATTGTATATTTTAAAACTAAGTTTTGAAATAGGAATAAGACGAACACGTGGAGAGATACAATGATCAAACACGAATATACGAGAATTAGAGAACAGTTTATGCAAATAGATCAGGAAATACAGCTGTATATTGACGCTGAATATGAAGTTAGTTGAGACCAGCTGCACAATGCATATATCTAAGAATGTACACACAATAGATCTTACTTTGCATTCATATTTGTTATTTGGTCTTTGTTGATGTTCATTGTGACCATGTCCGTTTTGGTCCTCATAAGATCTAACCTTGTTATGTTCAATATGTTAAGACGTTAATGCAGCCTCATTTCCTTGAAATAGTAAGTACCTATATTGGAATAAGATGAAAACGCGAAGAGATACAATGTCGAATATAGGGATAGAACAGAAGTGGAGTGGTGCAATTGCTGAAAGTAGAACTCGACATAAAAGAAAATACATTGATTCTGACAAAATGCTGCATATTGTGTTGTCAGAGTGTAGTTACAAATAAGACACCCTGCTTTGCTTCAACTTTGTAGTTTTATGTTTGTTGGTGTTTGTTGTGACCACGCTATTTTTAATCCAGATACAATATAACCTTGTTCTAATCAATATGTTTGTGTCATGTACATTGTAGCGTGCGACACCAACTGTCAATCGTGTCCTACTAACGGCAAGGGTAAATGTGATGATGGACAATGTAATGCTAAATACGCACTAGACGCTACAGCCAAAACGTGCGGCGGTGAGTACATTCTCGTTTACTTTTTATCTAACGTAGGCATTAATTTGTCAGTTGGAATTATTCGTTATTATTATTGTTGGGATTTACCAAAACGCATACTATTTCGCCTGATATGAATGGATTATCTGGTCCAATGGAATTTTGTGAAATTATATGAATATTTGGTACGTCTTACATGGACACATCTTTCGAATAGTTTAAAACTGAGTTTCGAAATAGGAATAAGCCGAACACTTGGATAGATACAATGACAAAACACGAATATAAGAGAAAAGCGATTCATGCAATTACAACGCGATACGAAGGGGGAAATATTGACGGTAAATGTGAAGTTAGTTGAGACCTGCAGTAGTATACTGTATATATTCCGCTCTGCATTCTTCTTAGTAAAGTTGTCTGTGTTTATGTTCGTTGTTCAAATGTCCCTTTTGATCCAGCTACGTTATAACCTTGTTCTGTTAAATATCTTTGGGTCGAGTATTCTGTAGCGTGCGCCGCCAACTGTAAAAAGTGTACGACCAATGGCAAGGGTAAATGTGATACTGGTGAATGTGATGCTAAGTACGCACTAGACGCTACCGCCAAAACGTGCGGCGGCGAGTACATTCTCTTTTATTTTTTGTCAAACGTAGGCAATAATTTGTCAGTTGAAAATATTCGTTATTATTATTATTGGGATTTACACAAACGCATACTATTTCGCCTAATATGAATGTATTATTTGGTCCTATGGTATTTTTTGACATTATATGTTCAATACGTCTTACATGGACAAATATATTGTATATTTTAAAACTAAGTTTCGAAATAGGAATAAGACGAACACGTGGAGAGATACAATGATCAAACACGAATATACGAGAATTAGCGAACAGTTTATGCAAATAGATCAGGAAATACAGCTGTATATTGACGATGAATATGAAGTTAGTTGAGACCAGCTGCACAATGCATATATCTAAGAATGTAAAAACAATAGATCTTACTTTGCATTCATATTTGTTATTTGGTCTTTGTTGATGTTCATTGTGACCATGTCCGTTTTGGTCCTCATAAGATCTAACCTTGTTATGTTCAATATGTTAAGACGTTAATGCAGCCTCATTTCCTTGAAATAGTAAGTACCTATTTTGGAATAAGATGAAAACGCGAAGAGATACAATGTCGATTATAGGGATAGAACAGAAGTGGAGTGGTGCAATTGCTGAAAGTAGAACTCGACATAAAAGAAAATACATTGATTCTGACAAAATGCTGCATATTGTGTTGTCAGAGTGTAGTTACAAATAAGACACCCTGCTTTGCTTCAACTTTGTAGTTTTATGTTTGTTGGTGTTTGTTGTGACCACGCTATTTTTAATCCAGATACAATATAACCTTGTTCTAATCAATATGTTTGTGTCATGTACATTGTAGCGTGCGACACCAACTGTCAATCGTGTCCTACTAACGGCAAGGGTAAATGTGATGATGGACAATGTAATGCTAAATACGCACTAGACGCTACAGCCAAAACTTGCGGCGGTGAGTACATTCTCGTTTACTTTTTGTTTAACGTAGGCATTAATTTGTCAGTTGGAATTATCCGTTATTATTATTATTGGGATTTATACAAACCCATGCTATTTCGCCTGATATGAATGGATTATCTGGTCCTATGCTATTTTTTGAAATTATATATTTAATACGTCTTACATGGACACATCTTTCGAATAGTTTAAAACTGATTTTCGAAATAGGAATAAGCAGAACACTTGGATAGATACAATGACAAAACACGAATATAAGAGAAAAGCGATTCATGCAATTACAACGCGATACGAAGGGGGAAATATTGACGGTAAATGTGAAGTTAGTTGAGACCTGCAGTAGTATACTGTATATATTCCGCTCTGCATTCTTCTTAGTAAAGTTTTCTGTGTTAATGTTCGTTGTTCCAATGTCCCTTTTGATCCAGCTACGTTATGACCTTGTTCTGTTAAATATATTTGGGTTGTGTATTCTGTAACGTGCGCCGCCAACTGTAAAAAGTGTACGACCAATGGCAAGGGTAAATGTGATACTGGTGAATGTGATGCTAAGTACGCTCTAGATGCTACAGCCAAAACGTGCGGCGGTGAGTATATTCTCGTTAATTTTTTGTCTAACGTAGGCACTAATTTGTCAGTTGGAAATATTCGTTATTATCATTATTGGGATTTACACAAACGCATACTATTTCGTCTGATATGAATGGATTATCTGGTCCTATGGTATTTTTTGAAATTATATGTTCAATACGTCTTACATGGACAAATCTATTGTATATTTTTAAACTAAGTTTCGAAATAGGAATACGACGAACACGTGGAGAGATAAAATGATCAAACACGAATATCCGAGAATTAGATAACAGTTGATGCAAATAGGTCAGGAAATACAGCTGAAGATTGACGATGAATATGAAATTAGTTGAGATCAGCTGCACAATGCATACATCTAAGTATGTACTCACAATAGATCTTACTTTGCATTCATATTTTTTTATTTCGTCTTTGTTGATGTTCGTTGTGACCATGTCCGTTTTGGTCATCATAAGATCTAACCTTGTTATATAAAATATGTTAAGACGTTAATGCAGCCTCATTTCCTTGAAACAGTAAGTACCTATATTGGAATAAGATGAAAACGCGAAGAGATATAATGTCGAATATAGGGATAGAACAGAAGTGGAGTAGTGCAATTGCTGAAATTAGAACTCGACATGAAAGAAAATACATTGATTCTGACAAAATGCTGCATATTGTGTTGTCAGAGTGTAGTTACCAATAATACACCCTGCTTTGCATCAACTTTGTAGTTTTATGTTTGTTGGTGTTTGTTGTGACCACGCTATTTTTAATCCAGATACAATATAACCTTGTTCTAATCAATATGTTTGTGTCATGTACATTGTAGCGTGCGACACCAACTGTCAATCGTGTCCTACTAACGGCAAGGGTAAATGTGATGATGGAAAATGTAATGCTAAGTACGCACTAGACGCTACAGCCAAAACTTGCGGCGGTGAGTACATTCTCGTTTACTTTTTGTCTAACGAAGGCATTAATTTGTTAGTTGGAATTATCCGTTATTTATTATTATTATTGCGATTTACACAAACGCAGGCTATTTAGCCTGATATGAATGGATTATCTGGTCCTATTGTATTTTTTGAAATTATATATTTAATACGTCTTACATGGACACATCTATCGTATATTTTAAAACTGAGTTTCGAAATAGGAATAAGACGAACACTTGGAGAGATACAATGACAAAACACGAATATAAGAGATATGCGTTTGATGCAATTTCAACGCGACACGAAGGAGAAAATATTGACGCTAAATGTGAAGTTAGTTGAGACCTGCAGTAGTATACTGTATATATTCCACTCTGCATTCTTCTTAGTAAAGTTGTCTTTGTTTATGTTCGTTGTTCCAATGTCCCTTTTGATCCAGCTACGTTATAACCTTGTTGTGTTAAATATCTTTGGGTCGTGTATTCTGTAGCGTGCGCCACCAACTGTAAAAAATGCAAATAGAACACAACAAGGAAGGAAATACATTGACGCTGAACGTGAAGTTGGTTGAGACCAGTTACACAATGCAAATTGTCAGAGTGCTTATAATGCATCCTACTTCGCATTCGTCTTACGAATTCCATCTGTGTTGGTGTTCGTTTTGATCCAAATACAATACCAACCTGTACTGTTCAATCATTTTGTGTCGTGTATTTTGTAGCGTGCGCATCCAACTGTAAAAAGTGTACGACCAATGGCAAGGGTAAATGTGATACTGGTGAATGTGATGCTAAGTACGCACTAGACGCTACCGCCAAAACGTGCGGCGGTGAGTACATTCTCGTTTATTTTGTGTCTAACGTAGGCATTAATTTGTCAGTTGGAATTATCCGTTATTATTATCATTGGGATTTACACAAACGCATAGTATTTCGCCTGATATGAATGGATTATCTGGTCCTATGGTATTTTTTGAAATTATATGTTCAATACGTCTTACATGGACAAATCTATCGCATATTTTAAAACTGAGTTTCGAAATAGGAATAACACTAAGAAATGGAGAGATACAATAACAAAACATGAATATAAGAGAATTGGAGAACAGTTTATGCAAATTGATCACGAAATACAGCTGTATATTGACGCTGAATGTGAAGGTAGTTGAGACCAGCTGCACAATGCACATATCTAAGAATGTACTCACAATAGATCTTGCTTTGCATTTATCTTTGATATTTTGTCTTTGTTGATGTTCTTTGTGACTATGTCCGTTTTGGTCCTGATACGATATAACCTTGTTAAATGTGTCAAAACGTTGATGCAGCTGTATTTCCTTAAAACAGTAAGTACCTATATTGGAATAAAACGAAAACGCGAAGGGATACAATGTCGAAAATAGGGACAGAACAGAAGTGGAGTGGTGCAGTTGCTGAAAGTAGAACTCGACATGAAAGAAAATACATTGAATCTGACACAATGCTGCATATTGTGTTGTCAGAGTGTAGTTACAAATAATACACCCTGCTTTGCTTCAACTTTGTAGTTTTATGTGTGTTGCTGTTTGTTATGACCACGCTAGTTTTAATCCAGATACACTATAACCTTGTTCTAATCAATATGTTTGTGTCATGTACATTGTAGCGTGCGACTCCAACTGTCAATCGTGTCCTACTAATGGCAAGGGTAAATGTGATGATGGACAATGTAATGCTAAGTATGCACTAGACGCTACAGCCAAAACTTGCGGCGGTGAGTACATTCTCGTTTACTTTTTGGCTAACGTAGGCATTAAATTGTCAGTTGGAATTATCCGTTATTATTATTATTGGGATTTACACAAACGCTTGCTATTTCGTCTGATATGAATGGATTATCTGTTCCTATGGTATTTTTTGAAATTATATATTTAATACGTCTTACATGGACACATCTATGGTATAGTTTAAAACTGAGTTTCGAAATAGGAATAAGACGAACACTTGGAGAGATAGAATGACAAAACACGAATATAAGAGAAAAGTGTTTGATGCAATTTCTACGCGATACGAAGGGGAAAATATTGACGCTAAATGTGAAGTTAGTTGAGATCTGCAGTAGTATACTGCATATATTCTGCTCTGCATTCTTCTTAGTAAAGTTGTCTGTGTTTATGTTCGTTGTTCAAATGTCCTTTTTGATCCAGCTACGTTATAACCTTGTTCTGTTAAATATCTTTGGGTCGTGTATTCTGTAGCGTGCGCCACCAACTGTAAAAAGTGTACGACCAATGGCAAGGGTAAATGTGATACTGGTGAATGTGATGCTAAGTACGCACTAGACGCTACAGCCAAAACGTGCGGCGGTGAGTACATTCTCGTTTATTTTTTGTCAAACGTAGGGATTAATTTGTCAGTTGGAATGATACGTTATTATTATTATTGGGATTTACACAAACGGATTCTATTTCGCCTGATATGAATGGATTATCTGGTTCTATGTTATTTTTTTAAATTATATATTTAATACGTCTTACATGAACACATCTATCGTGTATTTTAAAACTGAGTTTCAAAATAGAAATAAGACGAACACGTGGAGAGATACAATGACAAAATACGAATATAAGAGAAAAGCGATGCAAATTCAACGCGACACGAAAGGGAAAATATTGACGCTAAATATGATGTTAGTTGAGACCTGCTACATTGACGCTGAATGTAAGTTTGCAGGCCAGCTACAAAATGCATAATGTCTGCGTATACTTATAAATAGTACATCCTGTGTATTCTACGTAGTAATTTTATGGTTTTTTTTAGCGTGCGACCCCAAATGTCAATCGTGTACTACTAACGGCAAGGGTAAATGTGATGATGGACAATGTAATGCTAAGTACGCCCTAGACGCTACAGCCAAAACTTGCGGCGGTGAGTACATTGTCGTCTACTTTTGGTATAACGTAGGCATTAATTTGGTAGTTGGAATTATCCGTTATTATTATTGCGATTTACACAAACGCGTGCTATTTCGCCTGATGAGAATGGATTATCTGGTCCTATGATATTTTGGAAATGCTATGTTCAATACGTCTTACATAAACAAATCATTTGTATATTTTAAAACTGAGTTTCGAAATAGGAATAAGACGAACACTTGGAGAGATAAAATGACAAAACACGAATACAAGAGAAGTGGAGAACAGTTTATGCAAATAGATCAGGAAATACAGCTGTATATTGATGCTGAATATGAATCTAGTTAAAACACTGCATATATCTAGTAATTCGCTTACAATAGATCTTGCTTTGCATTCGACTTTGTAATTTTGTCTTTGTTAATGTTCGTTGTGACCATGTCCGTTTTGATCCAGATACGTTATAACCTTGACTTGTTAAATATAATTGGGCCTTGTATTTTGTAGCGTGCAACGCCAATTGTAAAAAGTGTACTACCAATGGCAAGGGTAAATGTGATGCTGGTGAATGCAACTCTGGCTACGCGTATAACACCGGCACCAAAACGTGCGGCCGTAAGTACATGTTGTGTTCTACTGTTTGTTTAACGACAGGAAAGGGAATGCATTGCCGCATAATGTAATACTATTTGAGACCAGATACACCGTACACATGTAAGAGAGTACTTCAACTAAATTTCGCCTATTTTTGGTAATTTAATACATGTTCCACCAAGGGTGAGTGTGATTGTACTGATTGAAGAAAAGGATTCCTGCATAATGCCGGCATTAAGCAGTGCGATCAATAAAGTGTGCGAAGTATACAGGGTGTCTAAAAATCTACTGGATTTCACCCTGCTAACAAACGTACAATAAGCAACATTTTCCTATTCTATTTTTGCATGATTTTTAAGCTAAAGCTTCAAAGTTTATGCTCCATTGATAATTTGTCATCGAAGTATTCACTGTGTGGTAACTTAATCGTTTTCATTTTACACATTGTAAATGTCATGGGTAAAATTAAAACGATGTGCCTTAGAATGGTATTTTCGAATACACTGGTGTTATTGTTTGAGGCAGGTCACATACTAATCAGGATTTGAGAAGGTTGTTTTGGTTTAAATTCACGGATAGTTGGATACTCTCTGCGCAACTGAGTTCGTTATGTTTTATGCGAATGGTTTTGATTCAACTGCAAATCCAACTGTTTCTTATTCAACATGTTAGTTGAAAATGCAACTACAACCGTTTTGATTGAAACTCTCGCACATACACGCACGCGCGCGCCATCACACACACACACACACACACACACACACAATATTCTATCCACGTAAACATGTACACTTTTCTTTTGTTTTAAGAATGCGACACCAACTGCAATGAATGCGTGGTAGCGGGCCAGTGCAGTGACGGAAAATGTAAAACGGGTTTCTTGGATGATTCTCCGAGAGTTTGCACAGGTAAATTTGGTTGGACTCACCAAATGCTGTCACTGAAAAGAACCATATCTACGAGTTCATATATTAATATAACACTCATTGGTGTGTGTTTGTGTATCATTTAATTCTTTGTGTTGATACAGTAGGCCACTTAACAAAATCGTGTTTTAATTTTCGTGATGATGTTCGTTGTCATTCATATACGATCTATGTTGTGCTCAGCATGCTTACGTTGCGTTTGTTGTAGCATGTGCCGCTGGTTGCAAAGAGTGTACGGTAGCAGGGAAATGCACCTCCACGAAGTGCAAGGATGGGTTTGTCGATGGAAAAAACAGTGACTGTGCTGGTGCGTACATTCTGCCTGCTGTATGAAGACTGTTTGTTGCAGAGAACTTTCTCTCTAACGCTAGCATCAGTTTATCAGTTGAAGTGCCGCCTTAAATAATCATCGTGACTTAAACAGTCGTTTAGGTCCTATTATTTTCACTGGTAAATTGCACTAAATGTTCCTTTCGTACCGTCAGAAATAGTTAGCGACTGGAATAACGACATATGCACACGCATTTGTACGCTGTGTTATTTTAAGTAAATTCTAGCAGTTAGTTTTCCTTAGCGGAACCACCGATATATTTACACGACACCGTTTACATCGGTAAGTCGCCGACGTCGAACAATACATCAAGACGATCAACCTTCACAATATTTAGCTTTCTTCGGAAAGACCATTGAAGTCTTGTTAGTTTCATGACCGGACGGGTTCACGACAAACCGTCGTGTTATGTGCAGTGGCTCACGACAAGGCCAAGATTGTGCAAGATCCGTTCACGATATCTAGTTGCGTCGCCATCGCGTCACCGTTGTGTCTGTGGGTTTTGAGTTCGCCGTTAACTGTTGCAATGTATTTTTGGAAATAGTTACAAAGTCAACGTTCAAGATATACATCATTTGTTGGGCAATGAGACTGATGAAATATTATTGTGGTTACTTTCAGCTTGTGCAGCCAACTGTAAGAAATGTACAGTAGCAAACGAATGTTCCACTGGACAATGTGCAACCGGATTCATGCTCGCCAACAAGGTCTGCGTAGGTGAGTTTCAAAACGCTTCTTGTGACTTCTATTATTTTATCTCTCGTTTAATGTGAGCGGTTTTCATATACACTGGCGTCTGAACGTGGTAAATATTGGGAGCTGACACTCGCAAAACATCTCAAATTGCACCTCCCCGCAGGCTCGCTAAAACACCCCACGAGGCTTTCCAAAGACCTCAAATTATAGCCCCCCTTGAGAATCGCCAAAACACACCATGGGGCTCTCCAAAAACTCCAACTGCAACCCCCTTGAGGCACACAGAAATTCCGCCTTGAGGCTCTAAATATTTTAGTGGGGCTGTTCCTATCTCCAGCAGCTACCCACCTAAACTATTGCCTCCCTGTTCCGACGCCTATGGTATATATATATATATGTATATATATATATGTATGTACACACACATACATATATATATGTATATATATATATATATGTATGTGTGTGTGTATATGTATTACTTATAATTACACATACACACGTACACACAGAGAGATACACAAATACACACACACCAGAACAACAAGTATTGAATTTTTCAATAAATTGAAAATTAGTTGGTCTAAAGAGAATATAAAGAGATATCAACGTTGTGTTATTATGATTATAAAGAGATATTAACGTTGTGTTATTTTGATTATTTATATCGTTAATTTCAGCTTGTGGTGCCAACTGCAAGGCATGCACGGTGGCGGGACAATGCACTTCTGGACAGTGTGTATCCGGTTACATGGACGGAACAAACAATGACTGCGTCCGTGAGTAGTCATCTTGGGTATATATATTCATACGGCGGGGTTTGTTTAGAACTTAGCCGAAAGACAATACAATCCGTAATTCAGACTCACCATTCACTAATAATTGGTCATCAACAAAATAAATTGACTTGAAACAATATTTAGCTAGTCAGGTTCAATACATGATTTGATTATATATTTGTATATATATAATATATATATATAATTATATATATATATGTATATATATATATATATATGTATGCATATGATGTATGTCTACAAAAATGCATACATAATTCACACACCCACACACACACACCATTATAGTATACCCCTGTATTTGGCTCTATATACGTTGAAACGTGCAGTTGTGTGAATGAATTGTGTAATAATGACCTGTTGCGCGTACTTTGTAGAAATAGAAAAGCCTAGCATATCATATTGTGTGGTGTCTTCTTGTAGAATGCGCTGCTAACTGCATACAATGTGCTAAAGCTGGTGAGTGCACAGCGGGCAAATGCGTTGCAAGGTGGACAAGCGGCCTCAATAAAGATTGTGTTCGTGAGTATAAGCACTTATTGTTATGACCAATGAGTCGCTTAGCCCGCGACGCACGTTTCAGTTTGAGGTCTCTGTAGCAAAAATTCCTGCAGTTCGGCCCTTCAATGCGCATGTCTGGAAATGAAAGTTCGCTGTGTAAGGAAATATTCTCATCCGAAACATCAATTATTTTAGCACCAAATATGTGTTTCAGTAGTTTGTGGAAAATTTGTGCTGAATATTTAACTTACAACACCTTAGTTACCTAGCATAAATATTTCCACACATATACTTCTTCCAAATGTTTCAGATGAGCAACATTCTAATAATTGTACACCCATCCCATCGCCAATATTCATAATAACGTTTAGATTCATATTTTGACAATATTTTATTTAACTGGCATATATTATTAGCAGCATCCACCGGGTACGTATTCCCCTTGGTTGAAGCATAGGTTTGGGACTTAGGGTCATTAGGATGAACTTAGTTTGGGCTATTTAAGTAAAACATCACGCACACTTTTTTTAATGGGGCAGACTATTCCCTTACACAGTGAACTACTATTTCCGGACATGCGCATTGAAGGGTCGGAACTGCAGTATTTTTCGCGGCAGGATTTTTCGCTACAGTCTCTACTAAAGCCGGGTTTACACTAAGCAATGCGGTTGCAAGCAACGACGCGATGTTGTCAAGGCCGAATGATGTTATTTGCGACTTACGTCGCAAGCAATAGGATCGCATGTATTTACGATGCAACATAGTTGCATGCAACACGAAAAGTCAATCAGTTTCATCCTAAATCTTATGACCATTCAGTGATTTAAATTTTGACGTCAATTTAATATAATGTAATCTCAACAATTTTTCTCATTTAATCTCCGATATGACAATTCACAGAATACAAATATATTGATGGGGGTTGCGGCAATTTTATGGCATCCATAAGGGCCAACATTTAAAAAAATTATTACAGATTAATCAAAAATGCACTTTTTATTAAGCTAATTGTACACATTACTTGAAAGTAATCTGAAATAATTAACTTTATTTGCAAGAAATACATATATCTAATGGAATAAAAGAAGTGTGGCTACAGTTTTAAAGTTGCATTCCGAGATCATACATCCACAATCGTTTTACTGTATAGGAATATACAATACAAATTTATGGTGTAAATTCTAAGAAATATATTCCTGTATGCATATATTTTAACATAAAAACTTGTCAATATTGAAAAATATGTGAAATATGCTGATGTTCATAATACTTCACAAGTACACGTTGTGTTCATCAAAGTTCATTATTTCCTTTTCTTGTAATATGGCCGTCTAGTGTACTAAGGCAACTAGTTTCCAATGGTCATAATATAACTTTGAACAATTGTCAAAACAAGAGTCAATCAACCAGCAGTGAATGATGAATATGTCTCAAGCTACCACTGAAGCAATTAAACAATTGTCCACAGGGGGAAATCGCGACGTATCACACCCACTCTTTTTTACATGAAGTTGCAGCAGTTCATATAGTGTAATCCAAATTATCCACCATTGGATTTCGTTTGCAAACATGCCTTGGTCTCTGGAACACCAATACCTGCAACACAAAATGTAATTAGTTCACAATTTACGCCTAGTTTAAATTGTGTGAGAAGTAAATATTGGCAGACGAACATTCGAGACAGTGACATATTGTTTTCAAATGATATGCTATTGACTAGTCTAATCACCATTGTATTCATTGGGTCTTTAAATTGAAGTTTGAGAAACCGAGTTTGACTTTGCGAAACGTCAACATAAACTTTCATTTTATCAATAACAAGTTCTTAATATAAGATAGTCTTCAATCAATCTAATCTGCCGTGATCTTTTTATCGGCGATTAAATAGTGATCATAACAGTATTGATGATCTCATTATACAATCTTTATATTCATAAGGAACTTACACTCGCCCTATAGTTGTACAGACATAATACAACATGATATGGGCGATAAAACAAGTAAGCGCCCGCTTCGAATATTGTCAGTGATACCTACCGCCCAAAACGTATCGGTTCTTCCATGTAATGCAACTGATATGACCCCAACGATGGTACCCTTCATGTATGAATAAATCAACAAATAATGCTCATAAAATAGGTAAATTAAACAAATTGTTTAGTGATCTGCCAAACAATAACTTGCCGCCATGTTTTCAAATGCGCTGGCTATGATTGAACAAATTACATGCAACCAAGAGACGCGGTTGCACGGAATAGAGCATTCCCTATTGCAAGTTGTTGCATGAGACACAGTTGCATGCGATATACTGTGTACACGAGGCGATCAGGCTGCAACCAGGTTGCAAAGCGACCGTATCTCCTGTTGCATGCAACCGCGTTGCGTAGTGTAAACCCGGCTTTAAAGCGTCTTGTAAAAGTTTCCTACGTAACGTCGTACCGGCGCACCTATCCTCTGCCATAGAAACAAGCGAACAAAATACTAACTTTCAATGCTTCTTATATTATGGCATACATTTTCCCGATCTCTTATTCATATGCCACGAAATACATTGGATTGTTGACTTTGTAACTGGACTGTTGCATAGAAAGTGAACTGAAATGAGGTAACATGAAACTCGATTGTGATTGCAGAGTGCCCGGACAACTGTGCTTCGTGTACAGCCGATGCGAAGACCGGCGTTGTTTCCTGTGACACCTGCGACGGCCCATTCATCAAGAACTCTGGCGTCTGCGGTGGTATGTTTATCCTACAGAAAATTACTTAATACAATACTTCGAGAGGTGCTGATGCTATCGTCTGTGAAACCCGTATACCTAGTTCCCAAAACACTACAACGTAGCAAAGGAGATTAAATAACGTAATGGTATAATACATTGAAATCATTTACAAACTGCGGTCGGATGAAAGTTTATTGTTGAACATTAGACTGTGCCAATCTAACATCGACGAGATGATGCACTGTTGCAGCGTGCAGCAGAAACTGCCTCCAATGTACATCCACCAATGGGAAAATAAAATGCTCGAAATGCATGGCATTATACGGGATGAAGCCAGATGACAACACTTGCGTCGGTGAGTGAATTTTGTTTTGTTAACGCAACGTTCTTTATTTCACGTTGGCCATGTTTACATTAACTTAAGGTGCTCTTACGCTTTCACTCGTCAAAAGTGTCTATATTGTAAATATTAAGGAACATTGCAAAAATTACCGATCATATTGAACGATGTGACATCTCTTTATAAGTGTACGTACTGATTTTCAGGCAAAAATAATCCGCCAACTTGTGTAGTCCAAGATGTAGAGCCTACTTGTTTTCAAACCGTGAACGAATTGTAGCCCATTAACCAAATTGAATTTGTAGTTTTACCCCCGGTCATCATTAATTAGTTTACATCTCCACGAGGATGCAGGTCATGGTGCGTTAGCCAAAACAGTCTCCAACCCTGTTAGATCACTAGTGCCTGATTTCCGGGTCAACATTATATAACCCTTTTATAAAATTTCATTGGGTTCTTTGTGGCAGCAATAATTGCATAACTTTTCCTAATCATTCAACATTTGATATCTCATTATGAGTGCAGGTAATTATTTCGTGGGCACAATATGATGTCACTTGTATACCCTCGTTTTCAAGCAATACACATTGTGACATATTGTAATCGATTAAGCAATTTAAATTTGCATGTTAACGTTCGGCCAAACCATTCGCTCAGCCTGTAAAGTCGTGCATTTTTTTTTTAAATGACGAACGTTTTCGGTTACAAAAAAACAGAGAGGTGCCAAATGGTTCATAATGTCTAGTATTACTACTTTAATAGTTGTTGCAGTAACATACCAATGTAATTTGGTCAGAGTTGTTTTAACGTATGCGTACACTAAACAGAAATAAGCACTCGCGAGTTAACATGGTAGATGTTTTATCAAAAAATGTATGCCAACTCCCACTAGGAGGTGTACATGGTTCGACCCTAGTTGCAACCACAGACAGATGTCAAATGGTTCAAAACGACTACAATTACCTAATGACAATAGACACTGCAATAGCAAAACAATAAGCAACAAAAATAAAAAAATTCTACATACCTATATTAATTTGTTTTAATACTTCTCCAGAAGGTGAATGGTCTCGGGAAGCGCATGGATGTAGAAAAAGGCGACTGAATGTCGACAGGAGATACACTTACAATGATCCACAGTTAGCGTATTGCTCCAGAATTGGCGTATTAAAATGAGGCTAGCGACCGATATGTAGGGCCTCCATAACGTTGGTGCATATAGTTGTGCAGTTAATCAGAGATATATTAATATATTAACTAGTGTTAAATGTATCGTCTACGTCCTCGTGTTTCAGCGTGTCCGAGCAACTGCAAGGCATGTTCCGTATCTGGCACTGTGGTCACCTGCAATGAATGCAAATCAGGCTATGGTCTGGCCGGGGACAAATTATCGTGTACAGGTCAGTTACTAATAAACAATGACGTTGTATTGTTTACTGCCACATAACCCAGCGATTTTACGAAGCATCCTACAACTGTTTTACGGAGTAATTTAACACAACATTTCATAACTGCTACTAGAATAACTATTAATGTGTGGTCGGCGTTTTTATAGCATGTTTGACTTATTTCTCGGAACCTTACTGTGCTACTCATATTTCCAATAAGTATCAGAATGTTCGCAGAAAAACTTACCTTATTTCGCATTAATATTCAGCGATGTTCATTAAATAGGCCGACACAGTTCACGCTCTAATTTTAATTCGAGAAGATAACTATGAGAAAGTGTCAGCCGCTTAACGTATATGGGATACCATTGGATAAGACGTATGCCCTTAATCTGCCAGTTGATTCACGTACTGGTGACTTGTTTGCAGAATGTGCCACTTTGGCGTTTGCCAACTGCGCCATTTGCTCGAGCGCGCCATCTTTAACTGCGCGCGCCGAGTGTAACAGTTGTAAGGCTAACTACGTGCTCAACGACACCAAGACGGCGTGTCTCGGTGAGTATCAGTTTAATTTGTGGTTTCGTAAGATTTATTGCATATTCTCAAACAATTTCTTACTTGTTATTATCTTTTACGTTTCGAAGGCAGCCGAGTATGTAACCGACTTCTTCTATTCGTGGAATTAACCAACGCGTCCACGTCGAAGCAATTGTTTTCTGTTGCAGTCTCTGCGATGTGCTATAAGTTATAACGTAGACATTACCTTTAATTCACGTCCATGTAGTGCATGCCTACGATATTTATTTCCTAGTATTAGGCATACCTGCTAATCTAATCCACTTAAAAAGGATAATTGCCACGAACAGATTTAAATTGAGTGGAATTGCAATTCTTTTCCGCTTATTAAAGACTCGCTTATTCGTGTTTCGTTCTTGTTTATCAGACACGAGCGCCCTAACGAGCTGTTACAAAGCCGAGGACGAAAAACCGTCGTGTTTGCAATGCAACACGAAGTACGTCGTCACTGAAGAGAAAGAATGCGGCTGTAAGTGGAATATAGAGTATGCACCAAGTGTACATATTATACATGTGACGTGTATTAAGTATACGTACATAGCACGTGTCAAACAAAAACATGTTTAAATAATAGTTGCAACACGGAATCAAGGGCGTTTTAGAAGTATATAATATACCCAATGTGAACTATGCAATAATATGCGTGTTGGTTTGATTACTGTAATAAGTCAATACAAATTTGTGTGAAGGTTAACTTAGCATGCTAAATATATTCAAACAGTAAGCTCATAATTTATTTATATTAACTATGTTGGCCTCCACAAAGTGTTCAAAGAAAGTAATTTTGTTCCCCCAAACCTAACAACGCACTAAGACAAATAAAAGGGTACACATTGCAGACGATGTTACACGTTGAGATGAAGCGTGTACAGTAACTAGGTTTGTCTTCAACAGTTACGTGTTACGAATGCGGCACCGGACTAGAAGATTTCCAATCGGAGGCACTGTGTGGACTTGAGGCCGCTGCTACCAACTACAGCACAACAATGTGCGGCGGCTCCAAAGCGTGCTGGGTATGTCCGTTTTCCTTTTTGCAGTGTCACGAATGGCTAACAATTTAACGTTTCTTAAATACGCGATCACCAGAGCTTCGCTATCTTAGGCCTATCATCCAACAACAGATGCAAGTTCATTTTAAAATTAATTCGTGTACATGGTTTGTATATGAAGTTATTCAAAGAATACCGATATGAAATGTCCACTCGTCTAAAGCACGCATGAGAAGGTTACGCAGTAACGATGACGTATCCGTGGTTTACGAAATTGACGATTTTTTTATCTAGACATAGAGTATATTAATACACTTCGGCTAAATATGGTTACCGATAATGAATTAATTATACAAATGTAAGAACATCACCAAAATGTTTGCTGACAAATGTAAATATTATATAACGAAACGGAATGAAATGAAACGGAACCTTTTATTTGTGATACTATAGCTAGATGTTTCTTTCCTTTGCAGATGAAGGTTAAAGATACGAACGGTGTGAAGACGTACGCTCGAGGCTGCGGAGAGGCTGGTTCGGTCGACTGCACTCAAGCCCAATCGCAAGACGTCCAATGCAGCGGCAACGTAAGTCACGCGTGAAAACTTAGATATTAGTTTTTTTATTAATAATAATTCAGGACTGCAGCCGTCCATGAATATTTTTTTATTTTTTTCTGGCGATACATATACTCGTTGCCGTTTGATCAAATAACATTTACGTATTCTAATTACGACACTGTCGACGTAAATTAAACAATGTCACTCTTAAAACACACTATTTCAAACTTGCTTTTAATGTTTAGTCCCAATGCGTTACGTATAAGTCTTCTACTATCATAAATTAGTTTTAATGACAATTAATACTGTATTAGTCGAATTATTTTCTAATTGATATTTTATGGCTATTGATTATGAATTTTTTATTATTTATATATTAATTCTTATTTTAATGCAACTCCCAATATATTAATTTATTTAGCTATTTAACTACCAGTGGCACTTTATACAAACTCATATGTGTGATATAGTCTTAGGTATTTTTATTTACTTTATTTGTATTATTATTATATTTATTCTTTAGTATATTAATTATTTTTGTAAACACAGTTTTACTTTGGATTTTAGTGTATAGATGAAGTCATTATTTAAAACATCAAATAATTGACAGTCATACTTATCTGGTGCTATTTTGTCAAATTCAGTTGTTCGCATAAATAAAAAATATCTTAATTATAATGTGCGATGCACTGATACGAGACGACATTGTTACATTGTAGGTTTGTGGCGAATGCTGCATCGGTGACAAGTGCAACGCTTCCGGAACCGATTCCAACATGGCCGCCGTCAGTGTTCTGCTTCTCGCCGCCAGTCTCGTGATGGCGCTGTCGCAGCGAGACTAAGTCGCAGAACTCAAACGGTATCTGCTCTATTAAGAAGACGTGTGTTGTTTTATTAACGTGTGAAAGGTGTAGCTCGGATGCGACACCATTGTCGTAATATATATATATATATATATAAAGCGTCAGTGCAGTTATGCAAAACCATAACATGGATTGCGGTCATACAGTGCCGACAACAAGAGCTCACCAAACTCAAGTTGCCGAGTTGTGGAAACATGTTTTCTTTAATTGTGATAACAAAAAAGTTAAAAGTAGAACGTTGGATTGAAAGCTCGATGAATTTGTTGTAGATATTGAAACCAACGAATGCGTCAGTTCAGCACAATATAGACCTACACGTAAAATGCTAATAGGCCATATTGAGCTTGCTGTCGCATTCCCTTCTATTATGCGTCCTCAGCATATAGCACAATATCACTCGGCCCAGTGTGCCTGGCAGATATTTGACATTTGTTGGTTTCCATTTTAGCTGGTCCGTTTTCAATTTGTGCAACGTGCGTGTGTCGAATGTTTCACTCCCAACTGTTCTTACTCTTTGACTTGCTTAAAGCACGCTTGTAGACGTGAATTATAACACCCCCAGTTAACATATGATAACGATTGTTGCTGCTGCCAGTGTCCAGTTATCAGATTCGCCTCAAAGGTATATCAGACCCGACAAACCGTATTACTTTGTAAGCCAATACTGTGGTAAACGAATATTGACGGCGCTACGCAACTCCACTGTTACATGTTTATATATGTTTTATTTTACTTGATAGTTTTTAACAAATGGTGGACGTTTTGTTGCCTTTTTTGTTTTGTTTATATTTATGTGCATTATAATGGATAATTTGATTTTCGCAGCTAAAATACCATTGTAAGCCCACCTGTGTGTTGCCGGCATGAGGGCCCGCGCTTAGGCCGGATCCGCCCAGGCAATATGCAGGGTGGACAACTAACGTTACCTTCTCATACGATTAGCTTCGAAGCTGTCTACCAGCAAACACTTGCCGTTATACGTGTGGTGTTTCCTGGCACGGGGTTTGGACGAAGGTGGATGTTTGACCCGGTAATTTGTTTGAAGCGTAACAACATTCTATTTCACGAGGGCAACGCGACGTCGGAATGCTCTGCCTAGATTCCTTCTCTTACGATCCGATTCACGGTATCCACAGAACTGCGTTCCCTTTGCACAGCGCTATTGTTGTGTATTGGTGTACGCGTGTGTGTATGTGTTGATTTCGATAAATAGACGCTCTTGTGGTTTTAACCGAACATGCGAAATGTAGCCTAACTGACAGCGACTTGTTATTGAATCTTTGTAGTGTTAGGATCGTATGTACTGTGTTTCTTTGGTGAATTTGAATAAACGTGGATTTAATGGTTGACAATGTTTTTGTGTTAATGTTTATATCGAAAATAGGAGGATTGATTATCACTGCTGTAACAGCGCAGATTACCGGTACAGGCATAGACAGACACGCTGCGTCATCGCTGACGGTGATCGTTCGGTAGGCCTACGTAATTATAAGAGGCAAACTAGTGAAGACAAATAGGCCATGGACTACATATGCCCCTCATGCACCCCCCACAACTCTACCAACCTATGTTTTTTAAGCTTTAGGGTCCCCTGAAGATGATTTCAAGTGGTAACAGTGAAAAAGTTGGGTCTCACTACTCATTTCCAACCTATCTTGGATGGTACCCTGAAATAACGTATTTGTCGTCAATGCCGCGTGGTATTTAATCACCCACTACACAAATGTCATTGTATAGTCATATGTGTCTCAATATGTACTTATGATATGTCAAATTGAAGGTTTTCATATGCTGATAATAATAATTGCATTCAATAGATATTTACTATTATGGCATGTGCCCTAATTAGCATAGAATAAGTATACCATATTCTCACTCGTGACCTAATAGATGACATCATTATTTTTGTCAAATATATCAATTTCCCTTGATCCAATAGTCTCTTTAAGATAAAAGTAATAATGCATGACACTCGCCAACATCATATATTTCATTTGATACCAGAATTGTCTTTCTGTCATTACAAATGGTTTAGATATGATGCTTCAAAGATAACCGTAGTGTCGCGGATCAAGAGGCGTAACGCATGGCATTTTTAATGATTACACACTGTACTCCATCAGCAATGGATTGTTTAAAATGTGATGAAGAAGTGACTATAATATTGTTGTTTTATAAGTCATTTACGTTCTTTTGCAGTATGTAGGTACATGTTTACAGCTGGAATACTAGTTTTCTTACATGTCTCTTCGTGGTTTGCGGAGATCACAAGGGTGTATCCCATATTTTATTATTTAAGTCTCAATTGCAGCTTACATGAATACCCCAGGTCAACTTCACATATATCGATAAGTTAAAATTTTATTTAAGTTGGATAATGATAAATTATAAGCTTTATTACTTACCCCAATTTGACCTGCTGGTATTACATACCTACCTTTGTATGTATTTACCATTAACACGAAAACGAACAAGTGATCTAACTGTCGAACGTACTTGTATAGTTAATATAAAGGGTTTAAAATATGGAGAATTTCAACTCATGTCTGGTATGCGGGATGCAGAGAAGAAGTTAGCGAAATTGCAGGAGATCAAAGAGGACATACTTTCAGAACATCCAACTTCAACTCACAGGATGGAGGACACGTGCAAGCTCATCCCCAACACAGTGATGGAATATCATGGGTTCCATTGGGAATGCTACAAACGTTTCACCGTGAATATGGACAGGTTGAAGTCCACCTCATCACAACCATCTGATGCCTCCACATTCCAACGTACGAGCCGCAGAACTTCCACAGAAGGTGATAAAATCATCTTCAAGTCGGACTGTATTTTCTGTGGATCAGAGGGACGTAAGCAGGTAAAAGTGAAAGGCACATGAACAGGTCAAGGCATGAGTCAGTTTGAATTTGATGGATGGAAGACTGGGGCGACGATGGCAGACATAAAACAGGATGAGAAGTGTTGTATATTTATGTAACTGGTACTAGTTGTAAGTGTCCGTCCGTGTTTTGTACCGTTTCTGCAATACACACCAGCGGCATTCTGGGATACCGCCAACCTCATGTATAGTTGATTACTGTTCGTAATATGTCTCCTTAAACATGCAAACTCCACAATACACAACAATGGCGACGAGAAAACGAACTTAAGCATGTCGGGGAAGAGCGCCCGCTTCGAGCCGTATGTGGAAGAGAAGGAGAGGTTCGAAAACTACGTTGAACGGTTCGTGTTCTTCGTGATCAATAACGGCGTATCCGCAGTTGTCAAAAAGAGCATTTTCCTGTCAAACGTTGGCGCTGAATGCTACGCGAAGTTGAAGACGCAACTGAAGCCGGAGACACCGGCAAATGCGGACTACGATGCGGTAATTCGTGCGGCGACCACGGTTTACAAACAGCAACTAACAATCATAGGCTTGAGAAACAATTCATGAACAGACTGCGTAGGCCTTCAGAGTCAGTGGCGCAGTTTGCGCTGGCGTTGCGTGAGTTATGCGGTAAATGTGAGTACCCACGTGATTATCAAGATGAGGCTCTGAGAGACATGTTCGTAAAGGGCCTGAACTTGACGGCGGTACTAGCGAAGTTAAAGGAAATAAAAATAAGGCATTAGCTAAAATCCTTTTTCCATGTGTACACACAGTTTAACCTTGTATGTAACATTTGACAACACTAAAAAAATACAGAAAAATACATTTGTAGCATAAATTCGATTTTAAACCCGTCTGGGTAGCGATTCCCGCGAAAAAAAAAATTAATGAGCTAGGCGATCACGTGGTACGGGACGTCACTTACGACCCACACTCGCATCAGGCCGACCCTTTCCATGCATTCAGAGCATGTTTACAAGTATAGCTTTTGGGTCGAAACGAGCGTCAGAATGAGTTATTGTGCAATATTCCGATGAAATGCAAACACTAGTCATCATAGACGAACAAGCAGTTATCTTACCGTTCCACATGAATCGAATTTTATTCAAAACAATGGATGCGAATGTGCCTACAAGTCGACTAGGTTTCGCCGAGCTTGGGCTCGTTTTCAGAATAATTATATCGAATGCAACCGACGAGAGATAATCTACACCAATAAACATACATAGCAAACATATATAACGTATCTAGCTACAGAAAGTAACATAAATAATCTCATAATATCACTAGAATATCTATGTATGAAGGAGTTGTTCAATTTATCATAACAACTTAAATCAGTCAGTGAATTTCTATCGGTCCTGTTAGCTCGGTTGGTAAAGGCGTTGGTTCTTTAGTGTTCGTTTTGCAATCGGGCAACGCCGGTTCAAACCCCACACCAAACCATTGATTTTTTTTAACACTTTTTTTGGTTCATGTTTTCACGAAGTAATATAAACCAAATCATTTTTATACTATGATGCACTGTTTATAAATATTTTTGTAGAAATTATTTATTCGCCACAAAAAATGAAAATATGGGAATTATATAACGATTTTTCTAAATTTTATTCATCCAAACAAATACAATGTAATGGATATGTAATTTATTAATTGTATATATATTTTACGGTAATATATTGTAATTATATAAGTGAAAACAAATGGTGATCTGTCTGAATAAATAAAATTTAGAAACATCGCGTTATATATAATTACCATATTTTCATTTTTGTGGCGAATAAATGATTACTACCAAAATATTTACAAACAGTGCATCTTAGTATAAAAATGATTTGGTTTATATTACTTCGCGAAAACATAAACAAAAAAAAGTGTAAAAAAAATCAACGGTTTGGTGTGGGGTTTGAACCGGCGTCACCCGATTGCAAAACAAATGCTAAGGAACTAACGCCTTCACTAACTGAGCTAGCAGAGCCGACAGAAATTTATTCACTGATTTAAGTTGTTATGATACAACTCCTCCTTCATACATTGATATTCTACTAATATTATGAGATTATACACGTTACTTTCTGTAGCTGGATACGATATATGTTTGCTATGTATGTTTATTGGTGTAGATTATCTCTCGTTGGTTGCATTCGATATAATTATTCTGAAAACAAGCCCAAGCTCGGCGAAACCTAGTCGACTTGTAAGTTGTAGGCACATTCGCATTCATCGTTTTGAATAAAATTCGATTCATGTGGAACGGTAAGATAACTGCTTGTTCCTCTATGATGACTAGTGTTTGTATTTCATCAGAATATTGCACAATAACTCATTCTGACGCTCGTTTCGACCCAAAAGCTATACTTGTAAACATGCTCTGAATGCATGGAAAGGGTCGGCCTGATGCGAGTGTGGGTCATAAGTGACGTCACATCTCGGCATCCCGAAAAGCGCGCCAAAATATGCATATTCGAAAATGTCCGGATGTACAGCATTAAATGTGGAATTTCTAATTCATTGATTTTTTTGATTGTTTTTGGCTTGGTGGACATGGAAATAGATAGCAGGATGTAATATAACATGAATTCAAGCCATAGATGTTTTTATTCCCTTTAATGCTCAGAGACAATTCGCTAACGTTCAATTAGGCGTATCAGACGGCGATCGCCGAGGAAATGAAGAGCCAAGCGGAGTTCAATGAAAAGCCCGAAGATACTTCATCGGCAACGGTGCATCACGTAACTAGTCGGGGATCACCAAGACAGAAGCAGACGATGATGCCGGCCGACCGAGAATGCTTCCGATGCGGCAGACACCACTCTGCTGCTAAATGCAAATTCATTGATCAAAAATGTTACTTGTGTGGTAAAATTAGTCATGTAGCAAAAAGTATGCAAGTCAAAAGGCCGAAGGGAGACCAGTGCAGGCAGAGAGGCTTCTAATGTTGACGATGATGTTGATGAGGCTACTGATGTTTATAGCAGTCAAAGTGACCTAGGTATACGTGGAGTTTACACAGCTAGCGAGGTTAAGAGAGGCATACATGTGAACATGGAGTTAAATGGACACAAGGTATCAATGCTTGTAGATACTGGGGCGGCGGTGTCTATTGTACCGGAGAATGTGTACAAAAATGTCTTGCATAGCTTTCCACTAGAACAAACCGGTCTGAAGCTAAGGTCATACACCGGAGAACTAACCCCATTGGCAGGTAAAGTGTGTGTGCCTGTCAGATATCGTGGTAACAAGCATTCATTGCAGGTGTTTGTGGCGAAAGGGTCACGACCAGCATTGATGGGGCGGGATTGGTTAAAGCAGATACCACTTGACTGGGGTGCAATTTTCAGTGTCAATCCCAAGATCGCTACAGAGGTAGACCAGTTGATGATTGATTACGGGAATTTGTTCAACGAGTCACGCGAGGGGATTAAGGGCTACACTGCAGCTCTTAAAGTGAAACCAGATCAAAGGCCAGTTTTCCAGAAGGCGCGTCCGGTGCCTTATTCCATGCGAGAAGTCGAGCGTCTTGAATCTATTGACGTTCTTCATCGTGTTGAGTCTAGTGAATGGGCAAGCTCCACAGTCAATGTTCCAAAATAAAAAAACGGTAAGATGTCCGTTCGGATTTGTGGCGATTTCAAGTTGTTGAACGCAGCAATCGAAGATGACAAATATCCGCTTCCTACAACGCAGGGTTTGTTCACCAAATTGGCTCAGACAAACAAGACGCCTAAGGTGTTTTCGGTTCTTGACTTGAGTGGGGCCTTCAATCAGATGGAAGTTTGCGAAGTGTCGATTCCTCTGCTAACAATCAACACACACAAGGGACTGTGCAGAATGCGCAGGCTAGCATATGGCGTGAAGACGTCACCGTCCATTTTTCAAGCGACTATGGACAACATTTTGAGTGGCATTTAAAATGTGATCTGCTTCATAGATGATATTCTCGTTGTGGGTGAAGACGAGGCCGATCATCTAAAAACACAAAATCTGGTGCTAGCACGACTAGACCAAAACAGGGTGAAGTTGAACAAAGCTAAGTGCAGGCTTCTGAAATCGAAGGTGCAGTACTTGGGCCACATCGTGAGTGCTGAGGGCATTGAGCCTGTGCATGACAAGGTTGAAGCTATCAGAAAGGCACCAAGGCCAACCAATTTGACGAGTTGCAGAGTTTCGTTGGTCTAGTCCAATATTACGCGAAGTTCGTGGCCAACTTTTCCTCGATGCTGCAGCCTCTTTCTTTAGGCAGGGGTCAAGTGGTCCTTGTCTGTGTCCGAAACTGTCGGGAATGCAGCCAGGTAGCGAACACGCCGAAGGTATCACCACTGGTTCCATGGCCGTGGGCTAGGGGACCATGGGAACGTATCCATGTGGATTTTGCAGAAAAAGACGGACAGAACTTCCTTGTCGTGGTGGATAGTCATTCAAAGTGGCTGGAAGTGGTCTCAATGTCTCACACTACTGCAAGCAAGACGATAGTGCAACTGAGAAGAATATTCGCAGCATTTGGCTTACCACGCGAGGTGGTATCTGACAACGGACCTCAGTTCGCTTGCGAGTAATTTGGTCGTTTTTTGAAATTGAATGGCGTCAAGCACATACGGTGTCCAGCTTACCACCCGGCGACGAACGGCCTCGCGGAGAGAAATGTCCAGACATTCAAGAAGATGCTTGCAAAATCGAACAGCCAGCTACCATTGCAACACCGTCTGTCGGACATACTGTTCCAGTACCGAAACACACCGCATTCACTTACGGATAAAACGCCGTCGGAGTTGTTCCTGAACCGAGCGCCACGCACCAGACTTGCGATGTCGAAACCCAGTCTCGAAGCAAAAGTGCAAGATTGGTAATTAAAGCAGAAACAACAGCATAATGGAGCTCATTCATGCCTTCGCAAGTTCGACGTCTACCAGAGAGTGAGAGTCAGAAACATGAGAGGAGGAATGGAGAAGTGGACACTGGGAACGGTGGTCAGAGTTTTAGGGCCACTAACATATTTGGTCAGACTGCCAGGAAGCAGGAGGCGATCCGTTCATGTGGACCACATGGTCGCGAATGATGACCACCCAGCTCCACCAGAAGGTTGAAGCGATGTCGCGATTGCACCTCCCATTGTCGTGACATCCGAGCAAGAGCCTATGGTGGTCGATTCGGTCGATCCAGTCGATCCGGTTGATCCGGTCGATCCAATAGGTCATGGGGGGCAAACAGAACAAGCACCTAAGGCACCTAACGAGTTAGGGTCACCAACACCGACTGTCCTTCATTATTCACCCAGTTACTCTTAGTATAAGCTTGCTATATTAGTCGCAGATGGTTCTTTAGAATAGTTCTATTTTAAGGTGGAGGAATGTTGTACATTGATGTAACGGGTACTAGTTGTAAGTGTCCATTGGTGTTTTGTACCGTTTCTGCAATACACACCAGAGGCACTCTGGGATACCGCCATCCTCATGTGTAGTTGATTACTGTTCGTAATCTGTCTCCTTAAACATGCAAACTCCACAATACACAACAAGAAGCTCCTAAAAAGAATACGAGGTTTTGATCTGTTTGCTTGTGAAGCCAAGTTCCAGAAGAATTGTCGCATGAACTATATGAAATGGCGAAGTACATATGAAGTTCAACTTGATGGATGCCCTTGAAAAGGCATTTGACATAGTCTGTTGCATGGTGGAGAAGGATGTCCTGCATGATCGGAAGATGGCGAAATTGGCTGACCTACAACAAGTGTACATATCCAGCCTAGAAAATACAGAGCACAGTAATCCTGACTATCGGAGTGAGAAATGAAAACTCAAACTTGAAACCCATGAACCCTTCAAAGGCCGACTGTCCTTCTGCGATATGGGGAAGTTCCTGTCAAGCATAGTCTATGGTTCACAGATTGACATCAACACAGCCGTGAAACATGCCTTCCAGTTGGGTTCAACTGATGTTATCAAGACCACTGGTACATATCTTCGACAGATTATCCAAGATGGGTTTACTGAAGCACCTGATCTTAGATGGCCACCAACTCCCCGTGATTTTGACAGAATTGACACTATCGTACCAGACGCACTCCAGAAATTGTTATGTTATGTCATAACTGGGATGGCAGCTCCCACATCATCCCGCACTCAGAGATTTGTCAATTATTTAGGACATCTGCCGGGCAACAACCAATGGATCGTTCAAGCTGCCAAAACACATCTTCATGAGCATGTTTGTGCATCATATGTTCAGTAGTATGTATGTTCTCTAGGGTGGTTTTTCTCCGTGAGATCCTGAGCAATAAAGGGACACAATTCGCTTCAAAAGTCATGCTGGAAGAAACCAGGCTAGTTTCGGTGAAACAGTTGTTTTCGTCACCATACCATCCCATGGCGAACGGGTTATGTGGGAAAACCCTGAAGGAGATGCTAGTTCGCATGTGCTACGAACAGCCTCGTGTCTGGGATAGATATCTCGAACCTATACTGTTTGCCTATAGGGAAGTCCCTCAAGCCAGTTCAGGATTGTCTCCGTTCGAGCTACTATACGGACGAACAGTGCGTGGGCCGATGACAATCCTCAGGGAATTATGGACCAAGGAGAACGCAGATCAAGAAGTGACAAATACTTATTAGTGTGTGTTCGATCTACGGAACAGGATTGAGGAAACGTGTGAGATACATCTAACCGCGGCTCAACAACGGTACAAGATGCATTTCGATAAGAAAGCTAAAGGGAGATCCATGGACATCGGAGATAAGGTGCTAGTGATGCCCCCTACCGACCACAACAAATTGTTGATGCATTGGAAAGGACTATATTAGGTCCTTGAGAAAGTCGGATGCAACGACTATCGAATCGAAATCGGAAGTCACAAGAAGCTATTCCACGTGAATATGCTGCAAGAATACAAGGAGAGAGAACACATTGTAGCTGCCCTGGTTGCGATTCTGGATCCGGTAGAATGCGCTGAATTGGATTGGGAAGGAGAATCCCACACCGAGAAGAAGACGTGGAGAGAAGTAGAAATTAATGCTGTCATAAACGAAGAACGTGACCAAGAATTGAGACAATTGATGGAAGAATTTAGCTACATCTTTTAGGACGTACCCGGGTGTACAAACCTTGAGGAACATGTAATCGAACTGAACACAGATAAAACGATCAGGATGAAACCGTATCCCCTTCCGTTTGCCCGAGTAGGTGACATACAAACAGAGGTAAATAAGATGCTAATTTTAGGGGTTATTGAGCCGTCAAAATCTCCCTTTTGTTCTCCACTCTTACTAGTCAAGAAGACAGACGAGTCTTATCGTCCAGTAGTCGATTTCCGCCAACTCAACAGACTCACGGGTTTTGATGCGGAACCTATGCCCAACCCGGAAATGATCTTTGCCAAATTAGCCAAGGATAGAATATTTTCCACATTTGACTTTTGCAAAGGGTATTGGCAAATACCTTTAAATACCTACGACAAGGAGAAAACTGCTTTCTCTTCTTTACTCGGATTACATAATTTTCGGAGGATGCCGTTTGGGTTGGTAAATGCCGGTGCTACTGATGCCAGAATGGTGCGTAAACTATTTCTCAGTCTAGCGGACGTAGACATTTATGTAGACAATTCAATTCAATTGAATTCTTTATTTCCAATTGAGAATACAACATACAACATATATACATATTACAGTTGACACAGTTCAAAATGGAAAGGGGGAAAGTAGAAGCTCATTGCTTATTATGCACTTTCCCCGACATCATTATAACATGGGCATAATCTTAAACACAGTGTTAGTAAAATAAAAAATATGCTATTGCTAAAGTGAGACCACTACTACCTTCGTGCTTCCAAATACTTTCTGAACCTTAACAATAACCAAATTAATTACATAACTTATTCTCTTCAATTAAGTAATTTTTATATTGTTTTTTGAGATTTCTTATAGTAAGTGATCTTTTTATGTGCTCGTCTAAACAATTCCATAATTTAACACCATACACAGATGTACACTTAGCCTTTAACGTGGTTCGGGCATAAATATGTTTTAGTTTATTTCTTTGGCGTGTTACATAGGGTGTAGTATATTTGGCATTGAAAAAGAATTGAAGGTTATCAGGCAACAACATATTGTTAGCTTTAAACATTACGATAGAAATGTTTAATTTTATTAAGTCATAAAGTTTAAGAATGCGTAGATCATAAAATAATGTATTAGTATGACTTAATGGATTCTTCTTACATATTATTATTCGTACAGCTTTCTTTTGTAATATACAAACACCGTTAATATATGTTGTATACGCATTTCCCCAAACTTCGCAGCAGTACGATACATACGGGAAAAAAAGAAAGAACAATATAGTATAAAAAGCGACTTTTTATCTAATAAATATTTAGCCCTGTATATAATGGCAATAGTTTTTGTTAGTTTAGACTTGATCACATTTATATGATCTTTCCAGCTAAGCTTATCGTCTATTAAGACACCTAAAAACTTAGTAACATATACTCTATCAATAGTTGTATTATCGATTTTCATATCAATATTTGTTGTCTTACTATAGTTTATAAACAACATGTAGTTTGTCTTAGCGACGTTTAGACGACGTGATAGTTCACTCGCAATCTTGGGAAAAGCAATGGAGGTTCTGAAATCCTTATTCCTTCGTATCCGGGAAGCTTCACTCACGGAGAAACCTTCCAAGTGTAGGATAGGCTTCTCGCAGGTAGACTTTGTGGGACCCAAAGTTGGGAGTAGGCCAAGTGGTAACCCAGTCTGACAAGGTAGAGAAAGTCAAAGATGCACAAATTCCTCATATTGAGACTCAGGTGAGGTCTTTATTGGGATTATCTGGGTAATATCGGAAATTCATTCCACATTATGCCAGTCTTACAGCTCCTTTAAGTGATTTGACGAAGAAAGGGGCACCCAATGTGGTGAAATGGTCCGGAGAGCTCGATAAGGCATTCAACGAGTTGAAGTCCTGCATGTATAATGCACCAGTTCTTTGATTGCTAATGAGGGATAAGGATTTTATCCTCAGAACCGACGCCTCTGACAATGGTCTAGGGGCCGTGTTGCTTCAAACGCATGATGAAATGTGTTTTCCTCTGGCTTATGCCAGTAAGAAACTGACCGGAGCTCAGAAATCTTACACAACCGTAGAGAAAGAGTGTCTAGCGATTGTTTGGGCGATTGAGAAATCCAATGCCTACCTGTATGGACGTAAATTTATGTTACAGACCGATCATCAACCGTTGGCATTTCTCAAATCTGCGAAAATGACCAATCCTCGACTTATGCGTTGGGCATTAACGTTGCAACCATACCAATATCAGGTCGAAACCATCCCGGGAAACAAGAGTGTGGGTGCAGATTATTTTAGCCATTTGGACTAGGCGTTGCATTAACACCAGAAGAACTGAATGATAAGTTATGATATATTGAAACGAGCAGAAGTTGGGTTATTCGATGGGATAAAGAAAATTGTATTACCTATGTTAAAGTCTTGTGGTGGGGGTAATGTCAAGATTGTGATTTTAAGAACTTAACATAGGTTGGTAACGTCTGTGAAAGACTGCATTTAGGGTTACAATGTAAAGCTATGGTTGGCTGACTCGTGTTAGGGTTGCCCTGTAGACAATTGATGGCTATCCTGTGGTTATGCCATACTGTGAAGGAGCTGGAGTGGTGGCCTAAGGTCAGATTTTAAAGAACCGGGCAAATATCATTATAGTTAGGGTAGGCAGGGAGGATTGTCGAATACAACGTGTAATATTTATAACATGATTGGCCGTTCCATATGAATAGATATGGTGATACGGACGTAACTTTAAATGGGATAATATTACGGCGTATAGGGATGTCGTTATAATGAAGATTTTATACTTATTGATTTAGAGTATTGGATGGTGTTGAAATTGTTACAATGGAGTCAGCATTAGCAGGGGTCACATGAATGATGTTAGGAATAGGGTGGAGGTACTGAGGTTTGAAGGTAGAATAGAACAGACGAGTCCAGAACCCGACAGAGCAAAGAAATGTAATGTGGTATCTTCTGTGGATAAAAACCATTACGGTGCGGTTGGCAAACATGAAGTCTTTACCCAGTGGTGGCTTTGACGTTGAATTTCTCCATGCATATATAGAGTAAAAGAAATACCGGAGGTATGTGGAATATATATATATATATATATATATTGAGTGAATGTTAGATTAGAGGTATTGGCTTAAACATTTGGTTTTTACATTGTTATAATTGTGTCAAAGGGTGTGGTCAATAATAATGATTTTGGGTCCGGATATGTATATATCTATGGCGAACATTAGCTACATATGTTTGTGTGTAGATACTAAACTACTCAACAAAAGAAAGTTATATTTCTCTTAAATGGCATATATTATAATATGTGGGGATTGCACCTCAAGATATTTGGTATCAAAGGATGCAGTGATCAAATGTGGATTAAATGAATGCATCCAAGCAGCATTTACACCATTATCTGCACGACCAGAATGGGATATGTACAGGGGGGTCTGGTCCCCAAAGTGGCACTTTTTGCTTTTTGTACACTAGGGATAAAACACTCAGAATGGACGTTGAAATAATTGTATTGCGCACATTACATCAATAACGAGTGGGCCCACCAGCTGCAGCAATGCACGACTCGCATCTACAGCGCATACTGTTTACCAAGCGCTGTACACTGTTTTGAGGTAACCTGTCCCACTCTTTTTGTCGTACACCAGTCTGCAATTGTCCAATTGCCCTTCCACGCTCTAAACTGGACAAACGTGGCATGATTGTTATCACACAGATTATTCCAGAGCAATGTCTCAGAGACTAGTACAGATGAATGACAATATGAACCATTGTGTAAACTTGTGCACAGATGTTCAATTTTCGCATGAGTAATCCCATTCAATGGGGGAACTTCATTGTCCAGTGGCAGTGGTCAAAGGATCATTAACACTAGCTTGTAACAAATGACTGCAAAAGTTGTGGAAGTGCCACTTTGGGGACCATACCCCCCTGTACATACCCCATTCTGGTGGTGCAGATAATGGTGTAATTGCTGCTTTGTTGAATTCATTTAATCCATATTTGATCACTGCATCCTTTGATACCAAACATCTTGGGGTGGAATCCCCACATATTATAATATATGCCATTTAAGAGAAATATAACTTTCTTTTGTTGAGTAGTCTATGATTGTATGTAGTGTCGATAGAAAAACATATGATATGAAGGGTGTAGTTTACACACCAAGGAATAAGAATATTTTATTATTATAGTTATCATTTATTGTAGTGTCGGGGTGGGTTGAAGTCTGACAAAGTGCACTCGAGGGCGATAGACGCCGAGTAACATCTCGTGTAACAACAGTGCGAGAGTAGACGGCTTACGCGACAATGGAGAATTCACACCCGAAGAGGGAATTCCCGACGAACCTAGTGAGAACTACTTCGCTCGTCTGCTGAGGGACAAATTATCCTCAAGTTGACGGTGATGACGAAATGTGGTATCGTTCATTATAAACATTATGTTCTCGCATCTCTACATTGCGAGTGCCACGCAGACAGCCGTAGGGTGTTGAACTTTTGTGCCTATATTGCGATTATTTTATAGAATCTTGGTGAAATAGTATAGGATTGAAGAACTGGTCAATCCTTGTGTACCTATGGAATGTTATGATAGAGATGTATGTACGTAAGACTTTGTATGATAAGAGGTTAGGGAGGCTGACGAGTGTTCCTTGAAGAGTCGCTGTATTTTGTTTTGTTTTTTGGAAGATGGGTCAATAAATTTTGATAATTCTTTAATTGTGTATAACTACTTCCCTTCTGGTATATCTCAGAACCCGGATATTTATTAGCAAGGCCGTTTAACCTGGCGGTTCTTGACATACGAATTAGCCTGAAGTCATCAACTTTTGATGCTCTAACATACACAGCACAAGTGAAGCTGTCCAGCTCATCAATCCTTTCTTCAGGTACGTCCCATGTATATCCCAGCTTCTTGAGTACATGAATGTATTGAGGAATCTTCAGTAGAGTTTTCACTGGTTTGAGTTTGCCAATCTCCCAGAAAGCACTAGTGCTGTCACATCCACTGAAAGAATGCAGAACCATCAGAGCCGTACACTTGTCTTGGCCGAGATCAACAGCTAGTTTGCTGACATCAATCAATCTTTGCTTATTTCCTATACCAGTATCAAACAAGATGGTGATGTCTCCAATTGATGCAGCATAGTGCAGAAGAACGAAGAAGATGTCTGAATCTGGGCTCTTCACACGAACGAATCGGTAATTCCTACTCCTCGCGTAATTAACATAGAGGATAACTCTTGAGTCAGTTTCCTCCTGTTATGACTTCAGAAGGGGCAGTTCATGAGTTACTGTCGTTAGGCCGTCATTGGAAGTCAGCAGAGTGGCATTGTCCTCACAAATGAAGATCACTTGTCTTCCATGCAGTTTTTATGCGTATCCATCACTCCGCCACAGCTTCAGAAGCTGTTTTATGAATTGACACTTGTTTTCACCATTGGACAAGAATGATTTCCAATCAGGTAGCCTCTTGGGTGCCTCTCCTTTCAGAATCAGCTTCTCTCCAGTGTGGCCGACTCCTTCAGATTCAGCGACCTCTCCTTATTCCTTGTTTGAGATGGTATCTTAGGACAGTCACCAGATTCCGCAGAATGATAATCACTGCCAACTTCCTGTAACGTGATGCCATGAGCTACGTGAACTGATCCTATCCTTTTCTTGTGATATCATTCAGAAGCTGTTCGAAATTATTAAATTCTGAATGGAATACCGTTGGTCCTGGTGGTGACAAGACAATATGGTTGGAGAGAAGAGTGGACGACTGCATAACAGCTTCAGTTAGCGCTGTCTCCAGCTCCAATGAAAAGGAGTTGCCTTCACAATGTCCCATTCTATTCAGGAGAGTTAGGAGTTTTTCACTTCTGAACATATGATGCATGAACATGCTCATGAAGATATGTGTTGGCAGCTTGAACGATCCATTGGTTGTTGCCCGGCAGATGTCCTGAACAATTGGCAAAACTCTGTGTGCGGGATGATGTGGGAGCTGCCATCCCAGTTATGACATAACGTAAAAATTTATGGAGTGTGTCTCGTACGATAGTGTCAATTCTGTCAAAATCACGGGAGTTAGTGGCCATTTAAGATCAGGTGCTTCAGTAAACCCATCCTGGATAATCTGTCGAAAATATGTACCAGTGGTCTTGATAACATCAGTTGATCCCAACTGGAAGGAATGTTTCACGGCTGTGTTGATGTCAATATGTGAATCATAGACTAAGCTTGACTGGAACTTCCCAATATCGCAGAAGGACAGTCGGCCTTTAAAGGGTTCGTGGGTTTAAATTTTGAGTTTTAATTTCTCACTCCGATAGTCAGGATTACTGTGCTCTGTATTCTCTAGGATGGATATGTACACTTGTTGCAGGCCAGCCAATTTCACCATCTTCCGATCATGCATGACATCTTTCTCCACCATGCAAAAGACTATGTCGAATGCCTTTTCAAAGGCATCCATCAAGTTGAACTGGTTAACATGTGTCTCTTCATCTGTACTTCGCCATTTCTCTGGTTTTTGCATATAGTTCATGCGGCAATTCTTATGGAACTAGGCTTCACAAGCAAACAGATCAAAACCTCGTATTCATGTGAGGTGCTTCATATCCTGTTTTATTTCTGCCATCGTCGCCACAGTCTTCCATCCATCAAATTCAAAATGACTCATGCCTTGACTGGTCCATGTGCCTTTCACTTTTACCTGCTTACGTCCCTCTGATCCACAGAAAATACAGTCCGACTTGAAGATGATTTTATCACCTTCTGTGGAAGTTCTGCGGCTCGTTCGTTGGGATGTGGAGGCATCAGATGGTTGTGATGAGGTGGACTTCAAACTGTCCATATTCATGGTGTAACGTTTGTAGCATTCCCAATGGAACCCACGATATTCCAACACTGTGTTGGGGATGAGCTTGCACGTGCCCTCCATTTTGTGGGTTGAAGTTGGATGTTCTGAAAGTCTGTTCTCTTTGATCTCCTGCAATTTCGCCAACTCTTCTCTGCATCCCGCATACCAGACATGAGTTGACGTTCTCCATATTTTAAACCTTTTACATGAACTATACAAGTATTTTCGACAATTCTTGTTCGTTTTCGTTTTAATGGTAAATACATACAAAGGTAGGTATGTAATACCAGCAGGTCAAATTGGGGTAAGTAATAAAGCTTATAATTTATCATTATCCAACTTAAATAAAAATTTAACTTTTTGATGTATGTGAAGTTGACCTGAGGTATTCGTATAAGCTGCAATTGAGACTTAACTAATATAATATGAGACTTAAATAATATAATATGGGATACACCCTTGCGATCTCCGCATTTTAAACAATCCATTGCTAATAATTAAAAATGCCATGCGTTACGCCTCTTGATCCGCGACACTACGGTTATCTTTGAAGCATCATATCTAAACCATTTGTAATGACAGAAAGACAATTCTGGTATCAAATGAAATATATGATGCTGGCGAGTGTCATGCATTATTATTTTTATCTTACAGAGGATCAAGGGAAATTGATATATTTGACAAAAATAATGATGTCATCTATGCGGTCACGAGTGAGAATAGGGTATATTTATTCTATGCTAATTAGGGCACATGCAATAATAGTAAATATCTGTGGAATGCTATTATTATGAACAGCATATGAAAACCTTCAATTAGACATATCATAGATACATATTGAGACACATATGATTATGCAATGACGATTGTGTAGTGGGTGATTAAATACCACGCGGCATTGACGAAAAATACGTTATCTGCTCCATGACCTATTTGTCTTCACTATTTTGCCTCTTATAATTACGTAGGCCTACCGAACGATCACCGTCAGCGATGACGCAGCGTGTCTGTCTATGCCTGTATCGGTAATCTGCGCTGTTACAGCAGCGATAATCAATCCTCCTATTTTCGATATAAACATTAACACAAAAACAGTGTCAACCATTAAATCCACGTTTATTCAAATTCACCAATGAAACACAGTATATACGATACTAACACTACAAAGATTCAATAACAAGTCGCTGTCAGTTAGGCTACATTTCGCATGTTCGGTTAAAACCACAAGAGCGTCTATTTATCGAAATCAACACATACACACACGCGTAGCGTTCACCAATAAACAACAATATCGCTGTGCAAAGGGAACGCAGTTCTGCGGATGCCGTGAATCGGATCGTAAGAGAAGGAATCCAGGCAGAGCATTCCGACGTCGCGTTTCCCTCGTGAAATAGAATGTTACGCTTCAAACAAATTACCGGGTCAAACATCCACATTCTTCCAAGCCCCGTGCCAGGAAATACCACACGTGTAACGGCAAGTTTTTTCTGGTAGACAGCTTCAAAGCTAATCGTATGAGAAGGTAACGTTAGTTGCCCATCCTGCATATTGCCTGGGTGGATCCGGCCTAAACGCGGGCCCTCATGCCGGCAACACGCAGGTGAGCTTACAATGGTATTTTAGCTGCGAAAATCAAATTAACCGTATAAAGCACATAAATATAAACAAAACAAAACCGGCAACAAAACGGCCAACCGTTTGTTAAAAACTATCTAGTACAATAAAACATATATAAACATGTAACACGGGAGTTCGCTGCGAAAATCGCTGACCAGAGTATTGCCTAACAAAGTAATACGGTTTGTCGGGTCTGATATACCTTTGAGGCGAATCTGATAACTGGACACTGGCAGCAGCAACAATCGTTATCAAATGTTAACTGGGAGTGTTATAATTCACGTCTACAAGCGTGCTTTAAGCAAGTCAAAGAGTAAGAACAGTTGGGAGTGAAATATTCGACACACGCACGTTGCACAAATTGAAAACGGACCTGTTAAAATGGAAACCAACAAATGTCAAATATCTACCAGGCACACTGGGCCGAGTGATATTGTGCTAAATGTTGAGGATGCATAATAGAAGGGAATGCGACAGCAAGCTAAATATGGCCTATTAGCATTTCTACGTGTAGGTCTATATTGTGCTGAACTGACGCATTCGTTGGTTTCAATATCTACAACAAATTCATCGAGCTTTCAATCCAACGTTCTACTTTTAACTTTTTTGTTATCACAATTAAAGAAAACATGTTTCCACAACTCGGCAACTTGAGTTTGGTGAGCTCTTGTTGTAGGCACTGTATGACCGCAATCCATGTTATGGTTTTGCATAACTGCACTGACGCTTTATATATATATTACGACAATGGTGTCGCATCCGAGCTACACCTTTCACACGTTAATAAAAACAACACACGTCTTCTTAATAGAGCAGATACTGTCGGGAAAACTCAGATTAATGTTCGGTGATTCATTATATTGTAATTAGTGTGGCAATTGTTAAGTAAGTTTATTTTTGGAAGATCGGTGCATTCGTAAAATGGTGCAGGGCCAAGTCCAACTATGGTGTAACAGGTACGATGTAGTTGAGATGTTTTATGTGATGTTTTTTAGCTTGGTCCGTTTGAGTTCTGCGACTTAGTCTCGCTGCGACAGCGCCATCACGAGACTGGCGGCGAGAAGCAGAACACTGACGGCGGCCATGTTGGAATCGGTTCCGGAAGCGTTGCACTTGTCACCGATGCAGCATTCGCCACAAACCTACAATGTAACAATGTCGTCTCGTATCAGTGCATCGTACATTATAATTAAGATATTTTTATTGATGCGAACAACTGAATTTGACAAAATATCACCAGATAAGTATGACTGTCGATTATTTGATGTTTTAAATAATGACTTCATCTATACACTAAAATCCAAAGTAAAACTGTGTTTAAAAAAATAATTAATATACTAAAGAATAAATATAATAATAATACAAATAAAGTAAATAAAAATACCTAAGACTATATCACACATATGAGTTTGTCTAAAGTGCCACTGGTAGTTAAATAGCTAAATAAATTAATATATTGGGAGTTGCATTAAAATAAGATTTAATATATCAATAATAAAAAAATGCATAATCAATAGCCATAAAACATCAATTAGAAAATAATTATAATAATACAGTATTAATTGTCATTAAAACTAATTTGTGATAATAGAAGACTTATATGTAACGCATTGGGACTAAACATTAAAAGCAAGTTTGAAATATTGTGTTTTAAGATTGACATTGTTTAATTTACGTCGACAGTGTCGTAATTAGAATACGTAAATGTTATTTGATCAAACGGCAACGAGTATATGTATCGCCAGAAAAAAAAGAATAAATATTCATGGAAGGCTGCAGTCCTGAATTATTATTAATAAAAAAACTAATATCTAAGTCTTCACGCGTGACTTACGTTGCCGCTGCATTGGACGTCTTCCGGTTGGGCTTGAGTGCAGTCGACCGAACCAGCCTCTCCGCAGCCTCGAGCGTACGTCTTCACACCGTTCGTTTCTTTAACCTTCATCTGCAAAGAAAAGAAACATCTAGCTATTGTATCACAAATAAAAGGTTCCGTTTCATTCCGTTTCGTTATATAATATTTACATTTGTCAGCAAACATGTTGGTGATGTTCTTATATTTGTATCATTAATTCATTATCGGTAACCATATGTAGCCGAAGTGTATTAATATACTCTATGTCTAGATAAAAAAAATCGTCAATTTCGTAAACCACGGATACGTCATCGTTACTGCGTAACCTTCTCATGCGTGCTTTAGACGAATGGACATTTCATATTGGTATTCTTTGAATAGCTTCATATACAAACCATGTACACGAGTTAATTTTAAAATGAACTTGCATCTATTGTTGGATGATAGGCCTAAGATAGCGAAGCTCTGGTGATCGCGTATTTAAGAAACGTTAAATTGTTAGCTATTCGTGACACTGCAAAAAGGAAAACGGACATACCCAGCACGCTTTGGAGCCACCGCATATTGTTGTGCTGTAGTTGGTAGCAGCGGCCTCAAGTCCACACAGTGCCTCCGATTGGAAATCTTCTAGTCCGGTGCCGCATTCGTAACACATAACTGTTGAAGACAAACCTAGTTACTGTACACGCTTCATCTCAACATGTAACATCGTCTGCAGTGTGTACCCTTTTATTTGACTTAGTGCGTTGTTAGGTTTGGGGGAACGAAATTACTTTCTTCGAACACTTTGTGGAGGCCAACATAGTTAATATAAATAAGTTATGAGCTTACTGTTTGAATATATATAGCATGCTAAGTTAACCTTCACACAAATCTGTATTGACTTATTACTGTAATCAAACCAACACGCATATTATTGCATAGTCCACATTGGGTATATTACATACTTCTAAAACGCCCTTGATTCCGTGTTGCAACTGTTAGTTAAACATGTTTTTGTTTGACACGTGCTATGTACGTATACTTAATACACGTCACATGTATAATATGTACACTTGGTGCATACTTTTTAATTTCCACTTACAGCCGCATTCTTTCTCTTCAGTGACGACGTACTTCGCGTTGCAACGCAAACACGACGGTTTTTCGTCCTCGGCTTTGTAACAGCTCGTTAGGGCGCTCGTGTCTGATAAACAAGAACGAAACACCACTGAGCGAGTCTTTAATAAGCGGAAAAGAATAGCAATTCCACTCAATTTAAATCTGTTCGTGGCAATTATCCTTTTTAAGTGGATTAGATTAGCAGGTGTGCCTAATACTAGGAAATAAAACCGTAGGCATACACTACACGGACGTGAATTAAAGGTAATGTCTACATTATAACATATAGCACATCGCAGAGACTGCAACAGAAAACAACTGCTTCGATGTGGACGCGTTGGTTGTAGTAAAACTTAATTCCACTAATAGAAGAAGGCGGCGACAGACTCGGCCGCCTTCGAAACGTAGAAGATAATAACAAGTAAGACATTATTTGAGAATATGCAATAAATCTTATGAAACCACAAATTAAACTGATACTCACCGAGACACGCCGTCTTGGTGTCGTTGAGCACGTAGTTAGCCTTACAACTGATACACTCGGCGCGCGCAGTTAAAGATGGCGCGCTCGAGCAAACGGCGCAGTTGGCAAACGCCAAAGTGGCACATTCTGCAAACAATTCACCAGTACGTGAATCAACTGGCAGATTAAGGGTCTTATCCAATGGTATCCCATATACGTTAAGCGGCTGACACTTTCTCATAGTTATCTTCTCGAATTAAAATTAGCGTGAACTGTGTCGGCCTATTTAATGAACATCGCAGAATATTAAAGGAAATAAAAACAAGCCATTAGCTAAAATCCGTTTTCCATGTGTACACAAAGTTTAACATTGTATGTAACCATCGAGAACATTAAAACATTACAGAAAAATACATTTGTAGAATAAATTCGATTTTAAACCCGTCTGTGTAGCGATTTACGCGGAAAATAAAAATTTAATGAGCTAGGCGATCACGTGGTATCTTAACGTCACATATGACTCACACTCGCAGCAGGCCGACCCTTTCTATGCATTCAGAACATGTTTACAAGTATAGCTTTTGGGTCGAAACGAGCGTCAGAATGAGTTATTGTGCAATATTCCGATGTAATACAAACACTAGTCATCATAGAGGAACAAGAAGTTGTCTTACGGTTCCACATGAAGTCAATTTTATTCAAAACAATGAATGCGAATGAGCCTACAAGTCGACTAGGTATCGCCGAGCTTGGGCTCGTTTTCAGAATAATTATATCGAATGCAACCAACGGGAGATAATGTACACCAGTATACATACATAGCAAACATATATCGTATCCAGCTACAGAAAGTAACGTGTATAATCTCATAATATCACTAGAATACCTATGTATGAAGGAGGAGTTGTACAATTTATAATAACAACTTAAATCAGTCAGCGAATTTCTGTCGGTCCTGCTAGCTCAGTTGGTAAAGGCGTTGGTTCCTTGGCATTTATTTTGCAATCGGGCGACGCCGGTTCAATCCCGACACCAAACCATTGATTTTCTTTACACATTTTTGGTTTATGTTTTCACGAAGTAATATAAACCAAATCATTGTTATACTATGATGCACTGTTTGTAAATATTTTTTGTAGTAATTATTTATTCGCCACAAAAATGAAAATATAGTAATTACATAAAACGATGTTTCTAAATTGTATTTATCCAGACAGATCACCATTTGTTTTCACTTATATAATTACAATATATTACCGTACACTATATATATATATATACAGTTAATAAATTCTATATCCATTACATTACATTTGTTTGGATAAATATAATTTAGAAACATCGTTATATAATTCCCCTATTTAAATTTTTTGTGGCGAATAAATAATTACTACAAAAATTTAAAACAATATTTACAAACTGTGCATCATAGTATAAAAACATGACTTGGTTTCTATTACTTTGTGAAAACATAAACAACAAAAAGTGTAAAAATAATCAATGGTTTGGAGTCGGGATTGAACCGGCGTCGCTCGATTACAAAATAAATGCCAAGGAACCAACGCCTTTACCAACTGAGCTAGCAGGACCGACAGAAATTGGCTGACTGATTTAAGTTGTTATGATAAATTGTACAACTCCTCCTTCATACATCGGTATTCTAGTGATATTATATGATCATACACTTATACAGGTTACTTTCTGTAGCTGGATACAATATATATTTGTTATGTATGTTTATTGGTGTAGATTATCTCCCGTTGGTTGCATCCGATATTCATGTGGAACCGTAAGATAACTGCTTGTTCGTCTATGATGACTAGTGTTTGTATTACATCGGAATATCGCATAATAACTCATTTTGACGCTCGTTTCGATCCGAAAGCTATCCTTGTAAACATGATCTGAATGTATGGAAAGGGTCGGCCTGATGCGACTATGAGTCATATGTGAGGTCACATCTCGGATGTCCGGATACACAGCATAAAATGTAGAATTTATAATTCATTGAATTTTTTGGCTTGGTGGACATGGAAATAGATAGCAGGATGTAATATAATATGAATTCAAGCCATAGATGTTTTTATTCCCTTTAAAGCGAAATAAGGGAAGTTTCTCTGCGAACATTCTGATACATATTGGAAACATGAGTAGCACAGTAAGATTCCGAGAAGTAACTCAAACATGCTATAAAACGCCGACAACACATTAATAGTTATTCTAGAAGTAGTTACATTAAGTTGAAATGTTGTGTTAAATTACTCCGTAAAACAGTTGTAGGATGTTTTATAAAATCGCTGGGTAATGTGGTAGTAAACAATACAACATCATTGTTTATTAGTAACTGACCTGTACACGATAATTTGTCCCCGGCCAGACCATAGCCTAATTTGCATTCATTGCAGGTGACCACAGTGCCAGATACGGAACATGCCTTGCAGTTGCTCGGACACGCTGAAACACGAGGACGTAGACGATACATTTAACACTAGTTAATCTATTAATATATCTCTGATTAACTGCACAACTATATGCACCAACGTTATGGAGGCCCTACATATTGGTTGCTGGCCTCAATTTAATGTCAATTCTGGAGCAATACGCCAACTGTGGATTATTGTAAGTGTATCTCCTGTCGACATTCAGTCGCCTCTTTCTACATTCATGCGCTTCCCTGGACCATTGACCTTCTGGAGAAGTATTAAAACAAATTAATATAGGTATGTAGAATTATTTATTTTTGTTGCTTATTGTTTTGCTATTGCAGTATCTATTGTCATTAGGTAATTCTGGTCGTTTTGAACCATTTGACATTTGTCTGTGGTTGCAACTGGGGTCGAACCATGTACACCTCCCAGTGGGAGTTGGAATTAATTTTTTGATAAAACATCTACCATGTTAAGTCGCGAGTGCTTATTTCTGTTTAGTGTACGTATATGTTAAAACAACTCTGACCAAATTACATTGGTATGTTACTGCGACAACTATTAACAGTAATAATACTAGACATTATGAACCATTTGGCACCTCTCTGTGGGTGGTAGAATTTTTTGTAACCGAAAACGTTCGTCATTTTTAACAAAAATGCACGACTTTACAGGCTGAGCGAATGGTTTGGCCGAACGTTAACATGCCAATTTAAATTGCTTAAACGATTACAATATGTCACAATGTGTATTGTTTGAAAACGAAGGTATACAAGTGACATCATATGTGGCCACGAAATAATTACCTGCACTCATAATGACATATCAATTGTTGAATGACTAGGAAAAGTTATGCAGTTATTGCTGCCACAAAGAACCCAATGGAATTTTACAAAAGGGTTGTATAATGTTGACCCGGAAATTAGGCACTAGTGATCGTACAGGGTTGGGGACTGTGTTGGCTAACGCACCATGACCTGCATCCTCGTGGAGATGTAAACTAATTAATGATGACCGGGGATAAAACTATAAATTCAATTTGGTTAATGGGCTACAATTCGTTCACGGTTTAAAAACAAGTAGGCTCTACATCTTGGACTACACAAGTTGACGGATTATTTTTGCCTGAAAATCAGTACGTACACTTATAAAGAGACGTCACATCGTTCAACATGATCGGTAATTTTTGCAATGTTCCTTAATATTTACAATATAGACACTTTTGACGAGTGAAAGCGTAAGAGCACCTTAAGTTAATGTAAACATGGCCAACGTGAAATAAAGAACGTTGCGTTAACAAAACAAAATTCACTCACCGACGCAAGTGTTGTCATCTGGCTTCATCCCGTATAATGCCATGCATTTCGAGCATTTTATTTTCCCATTGGTGGATGTACATTGGAGGCAGTTTCTGCTGCACGCTGCAACAGTGCATCATCTCGTCGATGTTAGATTGGCACAGTCTAATGTTCAACAATAAACTTTCATCCGACCGCAGTTTGTAAATGATTTCAATGTATTATACCATTACGTTATTTAATCTCCTTTGCGACGTTGTAGTGTTTTGGGAACTAGGTATACGGGTTTCACAGACGATAGGATCAGCACCTCGCGAAGTATTGTATTAAGTAATTTTCTGTAGGATAAACATACCACCGCAGACGCCAGAGTTCTTGATGAATGGGCCGTCGCAGGTGTCACAGGAAACAACGCCGGTCTTCGCATCGGCTGTACACGAAGCACAGTTGTCCGGGCACTCTGCAATCACAATCGAGTTTCATGTTACCTCATTTCAGTTCACTTTCTATGCAACAGTCCAGTTACAAAGTCAACAATCCAATGTATTTCGTGGCATATGAATAAGAGATCGGGAAAATGTATGCCATAATATAAGAAGCATTGAAAGTTAGTATTTTGTTCGCTTGTTTCTATGGCAGAGGATAGGTGCGCCGGTACGACGTTACGTAGGAAACTTTTACAAGACGCTTTAAAGCCGGGTTTACACTACGCAACGCGGTTGCATGCAACAGGAGATACGGTCGCTTTGCAACCTGGTTGCAGCCTGATCGCCTCGTGTACACAGTATATCGCATGCAACTTGTCTCATGCAACAACTTGCAATAGGGAATGCTCTATTCCGTGCAACCGCGTCTCTTGGTTGCATGTAATTTGTTCAATCATAGCCAGCGCAGATGAGTGACGTGCCGCATTTGAAAACATGGCGGCAAGTTATTGTTTGGCAGATCACTAAACAATTTGTTTAATTTACCTATTTTATGAGCATTATTTGTTGATTTATTCATACATGAAGGGTACCATCGTTGGGGTCATATCAGTTGCATTACATGGAAGAACCGATACGTTTTGGGCGGTAGGTATCACTGACAATATTCGAAGCGGGCGCTTACTTGTTTTATCGCCCATATCATGTTGTATTATGCCTGTACAACTATAGGGCGAGTGTAAGTTCCTTATGAATATAAAGATTGTATAATGAGATCATCAATACTGTTATGATCACTATTTAATCGCCGATAAAAAGATCACGGCAGATTAGATTGATTGAAGACTATCTTATATTAAGAACTTGTTATTGATAAAATGAAAGTTTATGTTGACGTTTCGCAAAGTCAAACTCGGTTTCTCAAACTTCAATTTAAAGACCCAGTGAATACAATGGTGATTAGACTAGTCAATAGCATATCATTTGAAAACAATATGTCACTGTCTCGAATGTTCGTCTGCCAATATTTACTTCTCACACAATTTAAACTAGGCGTAAATTGTGAACTAATTACATTTTGTGTTGCAGGTATTGGTGTTCCAGAGACCAAGGCATGTTTGCAAACGAAATCCAATGGTGGATACTTTGGATTACACTATATGAACTGCTGCAACTTCATGTAAAAAAGAGTGGGTGTGATACGTCGCGATTTCCCCCTGTGGACAATTGTGTAATTGCTTCAGTGGTAGCTTGAGACATATTCATCATTCACTGCTGGTTGATTGACTCTTGTTTTGACAATTGTTCAAAGTTATATTATGACCATTGGAAACTAGTTGCCTTAGTACACTAGACGGCCATATTACAAGAAAAGGAAATAATGAACTTTGATGAACACAACGTGTACTTGTGAAGTATTATGAACATCAGCATATTTCACATATTTTTCAATATTGACAAGTTTTTATGTTAAAATATATGCATACAGGAATATATTTCTTAGAATTTACACCATAAATTTGTATTGTATATTCCTATACAGTAAAACGATTGTGGATGTATGATCTCGGAATGCAACTTTAAAACTGTAGCCACACTTCTTTTATTCCATTAGATATATGTATTTCTTGCAAATAAAGTTAATTATTTCAGATTACTTTCAAGTAATGTGTACAATTAGTTTAATAAAAAGTGCATTTTTGATTAATCTGTAATAATTTTTTTAAATGTTGGCCCTTATGGATGCCATAAAATTGCCGCAACCCCCATCAATATATTTGTATTCTGTGAATTGTCATATCGGAGATTAAATGAGAAAAATTGTTGAGATTACATTATATTAAATTGACGTCAAAATTTAAATCACTGAATGGTCATAAGATTTAGGATGAAACTGATTGACTTTTCGTGTTGCATGCAACTATGTTGCATCGTAAATACATGCGATCCTATTGCTTGCGACGTAAGTCGCAAATAACATCATTCGGCCTTGACAACATCGCGTCGTTGCTTGCAACCGCATTGCTTAGTGTAAACCCGGGTTTAGTAGAGACTGTAGCGAAAAATCCTGCCGCGAAAAATACTGCAGTTCCGACCCTTCAATGCGCATGTCCGGAAATAGTAGTTCACTGAGTAAGGGAATAGTCTGCCCAATTAAAAAAGTGTGCGTGATGTTTTACTTAAATAGCCCAAACTAAGTTCATCCTAATGACCCTAAGTCCCAAACCTATGCTTCAACCAAGGGGAATACGTACCCGGTGGATGCTGCTAATAATATATGCCAGTTAAATAAAATATTGTCAAAATATGAATCTAAACGTTATTATGAATATTGGCGATGGGATGGGTGTACAATTATTAGAATGTTGCTCATCTGAAACATTTGGAAGAAGTATATGTGTGGAAATATTTATGCTAGGTAACTAAGGTGTTGTAAGTTAAATATTCAGCACACATTTTCCACAAACTACTGAAACACATATTTGGTGCTAAAATAATTGATGTTTCGGATGAGAATATTTCCTTACACAGCGAACTTTCATTTCCAGACATGCGCATTGAAGGGCCGAACTGCAGGAATTTTTGCTACAGAGACCTCAAACTGAAACGTGCGTCGCGGGCTAAGCGACTCATTGGTCATAACAATAAGTGCTTATACTCACGAACACAATCTTTATTGAGGCCGCTTGTCCACCTTGCAACGCATTTGCCCGCTGTGCACTCACCAGCTTTAGCACATTGTATGCAGTTAGCAGCGCATTCTACAAGAAGACACCACACAATATGATATGCTAGGCTTTTCTATTTCTACAAAGTACGCGCAACAGGTCATTATTACACAATTCATTCACACAACTGCACGTTTCAACGTATATAGAGCCAAATACAGGGGTACACTATAATGGTGTGTGTGTGTGGGTGTGTGAATTATGTATGCATTTTTGTAGACATACATCATATGCATACATATATATATATATACATATATATATATAATTATATATATATTATATATATACAAATATATAATCAAATCATGTGTTGAACCTGACTAGCTAAATATTGTTTCAAGTCAATTTATTTTGTTGATGACCAATTATTAGTGAATGGTGAGTCTGAATTACGGATTGTATTGTCTTTCGGCTAAGTTCTAAACAACCCCCGCCGTATGAATATATATACCCAAGATGACTACTCACGGACGCAGTCATTGTTTGTTCCGTCCATGTAACCGGATACACACTGTCCAGAAGTGCATTGTCCCGCCACCGTGCATGCCTTGCAGTTGGCACCACAAGCTGAAATTAACGATATAAATAATCAAAATAACACAACGTTAATATCTCTTTATAATCATAATAACACAACGTTGATATCTCTTTATATTCTCTTTAGACCAACTAATTTTCAATTTATTGAAAAATTCAATACTTGTTCTGGTGTGTGTGTATTTGTGTATCTCTCTGTGTGTACGTGTGTATGTGTAATTATAAGTAATACATATACACACACACATACATATATATATATATATACATATATATATGTATGTGTGTGTACATACATATATATATATATATACCATAGGCGTCGGAACAGGGAGGCAATAGTTTAGGTGGGTAGCTGCTGGAGATAGGAACAGCCCCACTAAAATATTTAGAGCCTCAAGGCGGAATTTCTGTGTGCCTCAAGGGGGTTGCAGTTGGAGTTTTTGGAGAGCCCCATGGTGTGTTTTGGCGATTCTCAAGGGGGGCTATAATTTGAGGTCTTTGGAAAGCCTCGTGGGGTGTTTTAGCGAGCCTGCGGGGAGGTGGAATTTGAGATGTTTTGCGAGTGTCAGCTCCCAATATTTACCACGTTCAGACGCCAGTGTATATGAAAACCGCTCACATTAAACGAGAGATAAAATAATAGAAGTCACAAGAAGCGTTTTGAAACTCACCTACGCAGACCTTGTTGGCGAGCATGAATCCGGTTGCACATTGTCCAGTGGAACATTCGTTTGCTACTGTACATTTCTTACAGTTGGCTGCACAAGCTGAAAGTAACCACAATAATATTTCATCAGTCTCATTGCCCAACAAATGATGTATATCTTGAACGTTGACTTTGTAACTATTTCCAAAAATACATTGCAACAGTTAACGGCGAACTCAAAACCCACAGACGCAACGGTGACGCGATGGCGACGCAACTAGATATCGTGAACAGATCTTGCCCAATCTTGGCCTTGTCGTGAGCCACTGCACATAACACGACGGTTTGTCGTGAACCCGTCCGGTCATGAAACTAACAAGACTTCAATGGTCTTTCCGAAGAAAGCTAAATATTGTGAAGGTTGATCGTCTTGATGTATTGTTCGACGTCGGCGACTTACCGATGTAAACGGTGTCGTGTAAATATATCGGTGGTTCCGCTCAGGAAAACTAACTGCTAGAATTTACTTAAAATAACACAGCGTACAAATGCGTGTGCATATGTCGTTATTCCAGTCGCTAACTATTTCTGACGGTACGAAAGGAACATTTAGTGCATTTTACCAGTGAAAATAATAGGACCTAAACGACTGTTTAAGTCACGATGATTATTTAAGGCGGCACTTCAACTGATAAACTGATGCTAGCGTTAGAGAGAAAGTTCTCTGCAACAAACAGTCTTCATACAGCAGGCAGAATGTACGCACCAGCACAGTCACTGTTTTTTCCATCGACAAACCCATCCTTGCACTTCGTGGAGGTGCATTTCCCTGCTACCGTACACTCTTTGCAACCAGCGGCACATGCTACAACAAACGCAACGTAAGCATGCTGAGCACAACATAGATCGTATATGAATGACAACGAACATCATCACGAAAATTAAAACACGATTTTGTTAAGTGGCCTACTGTATCAACACAAAGAATTAAATGATACACAAACACACACCAATGAGTGTTATATTAATATATGAACTCGTAGATATGGTTCTTTTCAGTGACAGCATTTGGTGAGTCCAACCAAATTTACCTGTGCAAACTCTCGGAGAATCATCCAAGAAACCCGTTTTACATTTTCCGTCACTGCACTGGCCCGCTACCACGCATTCATTGCAGTTGGTGTCGCATTCTTAAAACAAAAGAAAAGTGTACATGTTTACGTGGATAGAATATTGTGTGTGTGTGTGTGTGTGTGTGTGTGTGTGTGTGTGTGTGTGTGTGTGTGTGTGTGTGTTTGTGTGTGTGTGTGTCTGTGTGTGTGTGTGTGTGTGTGTGATGGCGCGCGCGTGCGTGCATGTGCGAGAGTTTCAATCAAAACGGTTGTAGTTGCATTTTCAACTAACATGTTGAATAAGAAACAGTTGGATTTGCAGTTGAATCAAAACCATTTGCATAAAACATAACGAACTCAGTTGCGCAGAGAGTATCCAACTATCCGTGAATTTAAACCAAAACAACCTTCTCAAATCCTGATTAGTATGTGACCTGCCTCAAACAATAACACCAGTGTATTCGAAAATACCATTCTAAGGCACATCGTTTTAATTTTACCCATGACATTTACAATGTGTAAAATGAAAACGATTAAGTTACCACACAGTGAATACTTCGATGACAAATTATAAATGGAGCATAAACTTTGAAGCTTTAGCTTAAAAATCATGCAAAAATAGAATAGGAAAATGTTGCTTATTGTACGTTTGTTAGCAGGGTGAAATCCAGTAGATTTTTAGACACCCTGTATACTTCGCACACTTTATTGATCGCACTTCTTAATGCCGACATTATGCAGGAATCCTTTTCTTCAATCAGTACAATCACACTCACCCTTGGTGGAACATGTATTAAATTACCAAAAATAGACGAAATTTAGTTGAAGTACTCTCTTACATGTGTACGGTGTATCTGGTCTCAAATAGTATTACATTATGCGGCAATGCATTCCCTTTCCTGTCGTTAAACAAACAGTAGAACACAACATGTACTTACGGCCGCACGTTTTGGTGCCGGTGTTATACGCGTAGCCAGAGTTGCATTCACCAGCATCACATTTACCCTTGCCATTGGTAGTACACTTTTTACAATTGGCGTTGCACGCTACAAAATACAAGGCCCAATGATATTTAACAATTCAAGGTTATAATGTATCTGGATCAAAACGGACATGGTCACAACGAACATTAACAAAGACAAAATTACAAAGTCGAATGCAAAGCAAGATCTATTGTAAGCGAATTACTAGATATATGCAGTGTTTTAAATAGATTCATATTCAGCATCAATATACAGCTGGATTTCCTGATCTATTTGCATAAACTGTTCTCCACTTCTCTTGTATTCGTGTTTTGTCATTTTATCTCTCCAAGTGTTCGTCTTATTCCTATTTCGAAACTCAGTTTTAAAATATACAAATGATTTGTTTATGTAAGACGTATTGAACATAGCATTTCCAAAATATCATAGGACCAGATAATCCATTCTCATCAGGCGAAATAGCACGCGTTTGTGTAAATCGCAATAATAATAACGGATAATTCCAACTACCAAATTAATGCCTACGTTATACCAAAAGTAGACGACAATGTACTCACCGCCGCAAGTTTTGGCTGTAGCGTCTAGGGCGTACTTAGCATTACATTGTCCATCATCACATTTACCCTTGCCGTTAGTAGTACACGATTGACATTTGGGGTCGCACGCTAAAAAAAAAAAACATAAAATTACTACGTAGAATACACAGGATGTACTATTTATAAGTATACGCAGACATTATGCATTTTGTAGCTGGCCTGCAAACTTACATTCAGCGTCAATGTAGCAGGTCTCAACTAACATCATATTTAGCGTCAATATTTTCCCTTTCGTGTCGCGTTGAATTTGCATCGCTTTTCTCTTATATTCGTATTTTGTCATTGTATCTCTCCACATTGTTCGTCTTATTTCTATTTTGAAACTCAGTTTTAAAATACACGATAGATGTGTCCATGTAAGACGTATTAAATATATAATTTAAAAAAATAACATAGAACCAGATAATCCATTCATATCAGGCGAAATAGAATCCGTTTGTGTAAATCCCAATAATAATAATAACGTATCATTCCAACTGACAAATTAATCCCTACGTTTGACAAAAAATAAACGAGAATGTACTCACCGCCGCACGTTTTGGCTGTAGCGTCTAGTGCGTACTTAGCATCACATTCACCAGTATCACATTTACCCTTGCCATTGGTCGTACACTTTTTACAGTTGGTGGCGCACGCTACAGAATACACGACCCAAAGATATTTAACAGAACAAGGTTATAACGTAGCTGGATCAAAAGGGACATTTGAACAACGAACATAAACACAGACAACTTTACTAAGAAGAATGCAGAGCAGAATATATGCAGTATACTACTGCAGATCTCAACTAACTTCACATTTAGCGTCAATATTTTCCCCTTCGTATCGCGTTGAAATTGCATCAAACACTTTTCTCTTATATTCGTGTTTTGTCATTCTATCTCTCCAAGTGTTCGTCTTATTCCTATTTCGAAACTCAGTTTTAAACTATACCATAGATGTGTCCATGTAAGACGTATTAAATATATAATTTCAAAAAATATCATAGAACCAGATAATCCATTCATATCATACGAAATAGCCTGCGTTTGTATAAATCCCAATAATAATAATAATAACGGTTAATTCCAACTGACAAATTAATGCCTACGTTAGACAAAAAGTAAACGAGAATGTACTCACCGCCACACGTTTTGGCTGTAGCGTCTAGTGCGTATTTAGCATTACATTGACCATCATCGCATTTACCCTTGCCGTTAGTAGGACACGATTGACAGTTGGTGTCGCACGCTACAATGTACATGACACAAACATATTGATTAGAACAAGGTTATAGTGTATCTGGATTAAAACTAGCGTGGTCATAACAAACAGCAACACACATAAAACTACAAAGTTGAAGCAAAGCAGGGTGTATTATTTGTAACTACACTCTGACAACACAATATGCAGCATTGTGTCAGATTCAATGTATTTTCTTTCATGTCGAGTTCTACTTTCAGCAACTCCACCACTCCACTTCTGTTCTGTCCGTATTTTCGACATTGTATCCCTTCGCGTTTTCGTCTTATTCCAATATAGGTACTTACTGTTTTAAGGAAATACAGCTGCATCAACGTTTTGACACATTTAACAAGGTTATATCGTATCAGGACCAAAACGGACATAGTCACAAAGAACATCAACAAAGACAAAATATCAAAGATGAATGCAAAGCAAGATCTATTGTGAGTACATTCTTAGATATGTGCATTGTGCAGCTAGTCTCAACTACCTTCACATTCAGCGTCAATATACAGCTGTATTTCGTGATCAATTTGCATAAACTGTTCTCCAATTCTCTTATATTCATGTTTTGTTATTGTATCTCTCCATTTCTTAGTGTTATTCCTATTTCGAAACTCAGTTTTAAAATATGCGATAGATTTGTCCATGTAAGACGTATTGAACATATAATTTCAAAAAATACCATAGGACCAGATAATCCATTCATATCAGGCGAAATACTATGCGTTTGTGTAAATCCCAATAATAATAATAACGGATAATTCCAACTGACAAATTAATGCCTACGTTAGACACAAAATAAACGAGAATGTACTCACCGCCGCACGTTTTGGCGGTAGCGTCTAGTGCGTACTTAGCATCACATTCACCAGTATCACATTTACCCTTGCCATTGGTCGTACACTTTTTACAGTTGGATCCGCACGCTACAAAATACACGACACAAATGATTGAACAGTACAGGTTGGTATTCTATTTGGATCAAAACGAACACCAACACAGATGGAATTCATAAGACGAATGCGAAGTAGGATGCATTATAAGCACTCTGACAATTTGCATTGTGTAACTGGTCTCAACCAACTTCACGTTCAGCGTCAATGTATTTCCTTCCTTGTTGTGTTCTATTTGCATTTTTTACAGTTGGTGGCGCACGCTACAGAATACACGACCCAAAGATATTTAACAGAACAAGGTTATAACGTAGCTGGATCAAAAGGGACATTGGAACAACGAACATAAACAAAGACAACTTTACTAAGAAGAATGCGGAGTGGAATATATACAGTATGCTACTGCTGGTCTCAACTAACTTCACATTTAGCATCAATATTTTCTCCTTCGTATCGCGTTGAAATTGCATCAAACGCACATCTCTTATATTCGTGTTTTGTCATTGTATCTCTCCAAGTGTTCGTCTTATTCATATTTCGAAACTCAGTTTTAAAATATACGATAGATGTGTCCATGTAAGACGTATTAAATATATAATTTCAAAAAATACAATAGGACCAGATAATCCATTCATATCAGGCTAAATAGCCTGCGTTTGTGTAAATCGCAATAATAATAATAAATAACGGATAATTCCAACTAACAAATTAATGCCTTCGTTAGACAAAAAGTAAACGAGAATGTACTCACCGCCGCAAGTTTTGGCTGTAGCGTCTAGTGCGTACTTAGCATTACATTTTCCATCATCACATTTACCCTTGCCGTTAGTAGGACACGATTGACAGTTGGCGTCGCACGCTACAATGTACATGACACAAACATATTGATTAGAACAAGGTTATATTGTATCTGGATTAAAAATAGCGTGGTCACAACAAACACCAACAAACATAAAACTACAAAGTTGATGCAAAGCAGGGTGTATTATTGGTAACTACACTCTGACAACACAATATGCAGCATTTTGTCAGAATCAATGTATTTTCTTTCATGTCGAGTTCTAATTTCAGCAATTGCACTACTCCACTTCTGTTCTATCCCTATATTCGACATTATATCTCTTCGCGTTTTCATCTTATTCCAATATAGGTACTGACTGTTTCAAGGAAATGAGGCTGCATTAACGTCTTAACATATTTTACATAACAAGGTTAGATCTTATGATGACCAAAACGGACATGGTCACAACGAACATCAACAAAGACCAAATAAAAAAATATGAATGCAAAGTAAGATCTATTGTGAGTACATACTTAGATGTATGCATTGTGCAGCTGATCTCAACTAATTTCATATTCATCGTCAATCTTCAGCTGTATTTCCTGACCTATTTGCATCAACTGTTATCTAATTCTCGGATATTCGTGTTTGATCATTTTATCTCTCCACGTGTTCGTCGTATTCCTATTTCGAAACTTAGTTTAAAAATATACAATAGATTTGTCCATGTAAGACGTATTGAACATATAATTTCAAAAAATACCATAGGACCAGATAATCCATTCATATCAGACGAAATAGTATGCGTTTGTGTAAATCCCAGTAATGATAATAACGAATATTTCCAACTGACAAATTAGTGCCTACGTTAGACAAAAAATTAACGAGAATATACTCACCGCCGCACGTTTTGGCTGTAGCATCTAGAGCGTACTTAGCATCACATTCACCAGTATCACATTTACCCTTGCCATTGGTCGTACACTTTTTACAGTTGGCGGCGCACGTTACAGAATACACAACCCAAATATATTTAACAGAACAAGGTCATAACGTAGCTGGATCAAAAGGGACATTGGAACAACGAACATTAACACAGAAAACTTTACAAAGAAGAATGCAGAGCGGAATATATACAGTATACTACTGCAGGTCTCAACTAACTTCACATTTAGCGTCAATATTTTCCCCTTCGTATCGCGTAGAAATTGCATCAAACACTGTTCTCTTATATTCGGGTTTTGTCATTCTATCTCTCCAAGTGTT